>JAJOOR010020514.1:0-18598 GCA_036250505.1 Solanum acaule | reverse complement strand
GTTATTTTTTTTTACTATTCCGACCCCCCCCCCCCCCATCCACCCACCCACCCACCCCTCAACCCCAACGCCTAAAAAATTAAATTATTTTTTCATCTATTTTTTTAAAAAGAAATGAAATTTATTTTTTACTACTTTGATCACCCCACCACCACTACCCACCCTCCCTTCCAGCCCTTTTTCCCAAACAAAAATGTTTTTCATTTTTTTCCTTATCCCACCCATTCCTACCCCGACCTCCTACACCTTAAAAAAATTTAATGTCACTTTTATTTCTTTTATAAATGAGTCTCTTTTACCCATTTTTACCCATTTAAGTACCCACTTTTAAATTGGTAATATGAGTATGACTCATTTTTTACCCATTTTAAAATGAGTTGGGTACGAGTTGGGTACCCAACTCATTTAAGATGGATAATTTGAATGGGTACCCATATAAATTACCCATTTTGCCATCCCTAGTAGTACTTGCTACCACCAATGACAGTGTTGCTTCTGTCCCAACTACCACTCATGTGGTATAGTTTACTCCAGTTGCCTAATTACCCGTCAAACTGCAAGGTAACCTCAACTTTGCAACTTGGAAGGCACAACTAGTGATGCTACTCAACGAACACAAGCTCCTTGGGCATCTCACTAGTGTCAAATCTGCTCCGCTAAGTGGTTATATCGAATGAAAAGGAAAGTTGATGGCTCCATTGACAGGTACAATGTCGAGGATTAAACTTTCATGAAAAATTTTGTCCGGTTGTCAAACCAACAACTATTAGGATTGTTCTATCCATCACAATTCAAAACAAGTGGAAGGTTCACCAGCTTGACGTGAACAATGCATTTTTGCAAGGTAACTTACAGGAGCAAGTATTAATGGCTCAATCGAAACTCTATGCTAACCCTAATTTTCCCAATCATGTATACCGTCTCAAAAAGGCCATTTATGGCCTAAAACAAGCTCCACATGCCTGGTATGAGGCTCTCAAGTCTCACTTGACTAATAGCGGTTTTGTTAAGTTTGAATCAGATGCCTCTCTATTTATTTTCACATCTAAGGTTGTCACTATATATATTTTGGTGTATGTTGATAATATCCCCATTACTGGGAATTACCCTGTAATATCTCGCAAATTGAAGTAACTAGGAAGGAGTTCATAATTGGAAATAGTCATTTTTGAAAAGAATGAAAATCTGGAATTTTTGTTAAGTTAGAATAAGTTGAGTTTTGGTCAACTTCAAACGGCTATAACTCCTAGTTCAGGATAAGTTAGGTGTACTTCTAGATATGGTAGGAAATCTCTTGGAATAATCTTTCCAACGCCTCTAAGTTTGCGCGATTCTAAGTTTGTATGAGTGAGATATGCCCTTTGGAAGTTGGCTGTTTAAATAAGGAAAGTCTAATCCGAATTTTGGAAGGGTATTTTAGTCTTTTCCTTGCCCAATTGTTTTATTTCATTTTTGGTAATTAAGTTAGGGTCTAATCAGAATTAGACCAATTTAGAAAAGTTGAAGTTCACGCTAGGGCTTGGAGAAAAGAGAAAAGAGGAGAAAGAAGAGGAAAAGTCCAAAGTTCATCGATTTCTTGGAGATTTTCGTGTGGATTTCACCAAGGATTTAATCCTACCAGGTATGTGAGGCTTTCATAACGTTGGGTTCGTTCACCCACGTGCCAAACATGTTTATTTTAGCGTGAATTCTTCCTAAAAGAGTTTGAAAATTGATGTTCTTGATATCTATTCTTGAATTTGATATTGTTCTTGAGTTGGGCGGAAATTGAGAAGTTTTTGAGATCATTACGTCAAATTATTGAGTTGGTTGGAGTTAGGTTCTTAGGTACATTTGTTGGGTATCTGTATCTAAAAAGAATTTGGGAAAAAGAACCGAGTTTGGGCGAATTGGGTCTGGAAAACATAGAAGAAAATTAGTCGGGCAAATCTAGGCACTGGCTCTGCGTTGCGGACCAACTCCCCAGATTTGGAAAAAATCATTTCACATCGCGGAGCGGTCACGGACCGTTCTGCCTCAAATAGTATTTTTGCGACTAAAATTTAAATACTTCTCCGCGTTGCGGACCCACCCTCAGACAGTGACTTTTTGATCTTTTCTCATGTTTAGCTATCTAAAAACACTCCTAAACATCATGAGATCCTTCCTATCACAGATCACATATCACAATCCTTGAATCCATAATTCAATTCAAGGAAAGTTAAGAGTCAAGTTTAGAAATTAAGAAGCAAGTCAAGAGAAGTTCATTAAAGTTTTTCAAAAGTCTTTCACAAATGTTTTTATCTTTGTTCTAAGACTTAAGATTTAAGTTAAGCAAGGAGTAAAGAGTTGAGTTCATTTCTCCAAAAGTTATAAGGAAACTAAGTATTCCCAAGAGTTTAAAATATTTTCACATTAGAACAATAAAGGAAACATCGATTCCAAGAGAGCTTTTTAGCTAAGTTTTGAGTTATTATCTCAAACCAAAGAAAGAAGTTTGTTTTAAAAACATATGAGCTAAGTATATTTATGGGGATGCGAGTTCATATTAACTCAAGTCTCCATAAACCATGTAGCCATCATAGGTAGTAAAGGATCATACTTTTTAGATGAGTTCTTAATATGCTTTTAGCATAAACTAGTGGATCCACTTAGTTAAGCGTTCTATATGACGGCAAAGTATAGGACTGTTCTGGCAGCGTGGGCAAGACGATGTATCACCACTTAGGCTCATAGTGGTGGTTGTCGATTAGAGAATCTCCCACAAAAACTATATTACTTTATTATATGAGTAAAGTTGAATTTGTTATTGCATTTTCTTTAACGAACTAAGTTGTTTCCACTGTTTTACAAGCTTTTTATATATTTCATATGTTTATTGTTTTATATTGAGTTAAGTTATTCATGAGTTGAGCAAAGCCAGTGTAAGTGTTTCTTTCAGATTCTTTTCAAGCCTATGTTATGTTTAGCATTCCAACTCGCATACTCGTACATTCAATGTATTGATGCCAGTTGGCCTGTATCTTCTTATGATGCAGACGCAGGTAACCAAGATCATCACCCAGCGCCTCGTTGATCTAGTTGAGCACTCAGAGTCAGTTGGTGAGCCTCCTTGCATTTCAGATGACTCTTTTTACTTTGTTTTCAATATTTTATTGTTAGGATGATCGGGGGTCTTATCCCGACATCTCTCTTTGTTTTAGAGGCTTTATAGACAGTCAGACAGTTAGTAGTTCAGTTGTCTTTACATTATCATTTCATATGTTTAGACTTAAGTTGCCATTTTGGCCAAGTTGAATGTTGACTTTTAAACATTCTAAGTTATTTTATTTAACAGTTGAGTAGAGATGCATTGAATCCTTGTATTTATGCTTTTAAAGAGGCTGATACTTCGAGGATTCGTGAGTTCTTGAGGATGAACCCTCCAAGTTTCACTGGTTCGAGCACTACTGAAGATCTAGAGAACTTTATTGAGGAACTACAAAAGGTATTTGATGTGATGCACGTTGCCGATACTGAGAGAGTTGAACTAGCTGCATATCAATTGAAAAATGTTGCTAGGACTTGGTTTGACCAGTAGAAGAAGAGTAGAGCTGAGGAAGCACCACCTGGGAGTTGGGCATGTTTTGAGGAAGCTTTCTTGGGGAGTTTCTTCCCCCGAGAACTGAAAGAGGAAAAGGTACAAGAGTTTCTTACTCTTAAACAAGATTCTTTAAGTGTCCATGCGTATGGGTTGAAGTTCACCCAATTGTCCCGCTATGCTCCGGAGATGGTAGCGGATATGAGGAGTAGAATGAGTTTGTTTGTTACTGGGTTGTCCCGTCTGTCAAGCAAGGAGGGCTGGGCAACGATGCTAATTGGGGACATGTATAGATCGAGGATAATGGTATATGTGCAGCAGGTTGAGGAAGAGAAGCTGAGGGATAGGGAGGAGTTTAGAAACAAGAAGGCAAAGACAGGGAATGAGTCTGGGTAGCAGAAAAGTAATGTGAACAGTTCATCCTTTCAGCAAAAGCAAAAGGGACCTTCTCCATCATCTGCTAGTGCACCTGCACCCAGAAACAAAAGTGAGTATAATGGTCAGAATTCACAAAACTTCAGAGCTAGACCTGCGCAGTCTCAGGGTAGTGTGGCACAAGAAGGTAACTGGGCACTTGCATGTGCTAGAACCCACCTAGGTAAGTGTCGTGATGGCCAGTCAGGTTGTTTCAAGTGTGGACAAGAGGGTCACTTCATGAAAGGGTCCCCTAAGAACAGGCAAGGTAGTGTAAATCAGGGCAATAGAGCCCAATCTTCATCAGTTGCTCCACCAGACAGGGCTGCACCTAGAGGAGCTACATTCATTACTAGCAGAGGAGCAAACCACCTTTATGCGATTACTAGTCACCAAGAGCAAGAGAATTCTCTAGATATCATCACTGGTATGATCAAATTCTTTACTTTTGATGTTTATGGTTTGCTAGACCCATGATCAAGTTTATCTTTTGTAACCCCTTATGTTGCAAATAAGTTTGATGTTATTCCTGAGAAACTTTGTGAACCCTGTTGTGTTTCTACACCTGTTGGGGAGTCTCTTATAGCTGAGCGAGTATATCGTGATTGTGTCATTTCCATCAACCACAAAGACACTATAGTTGATTTAATTGAGTTAGACATGGTAGATTTTGATGTCATTCTAGGTATGGACTGACTTCATGCCTGTTATGTCTCCATTGATTGTAGAACTCGAGTTGTCAAGTTCCAAATTACTAATGAGCCAGTCTTAGAGTGGAAAAGTAGTTCAGCAGTGCCTAAGGGTTGTTTTATTTCGTACCTTAAGGCAAGAAAGTTAGTTTCCAAGGGGTGTGTCTATCACTTAGTTCAAGTTAATGACTCTAGTGTTGAGATACTTCATATTCAGTCAGTTCCTATAGTAAAAGAGTTTCCAAAAGTTTTTCCAGATGATCTACCCGGAGTCCCTCCTGAGAGAGAGATAGACTTCGGTATAGACGTTCTTCTAGATACTCATCCTATCTCTATTCCACCATATAGAATGGCACCTGCAAAGTTAAAAGAGCTTAAAGAACAGTTGAAAGATCTCCTTGATAAGGGTTTTATTCAACCAAGTGTCTCACCTTGGGGCGCTTCGGTCTTATTTGTAGTTTGTCACGACCCGAGCTACCCCCTAGGAGTGACACGACGTACTTGACCCCGAAGGGGTCTCATACAAGCCCTTAACGTATCATCATTACATAAGACATAAGAATAATGCGGAAAATTTTTAAAAAACTTTTACAATAGAAGTTCAACTTCCTTCATATAAGAAAAGTAGGAATCTAGACTTATCTCATTACACCATCTAAACATAGGAATATGAAAGTTGGGACTTAGCCCTTACATCAATAGAAAGTCTTATCATAAGAAGTACAATATAGTCTTTAACAAAGAAAGTAAGCTAGAACTAAAATCGATAGCATCTCGCCCTCGGACTTGAGGACTCACCAAACTTGGAGATAGCAATCCAAATTTCTTGAAGAATGGACTAAGTGCACCTCAACGGCCCGAACCTACACTCATAGGAGATGTAGAAGAGAAGGGGTTAGTACAAAAGCACTAAGTATGGAAACATGCATAAAAAAATCCTTAAATATGCTAAAAAGGACATTTCTTTGTGTAAATCATGCATTTATGAAGTTAGAAGACCATTTATGCACATAAAGACATAATACAAGTCATAACAACATTATCACATAATTCTTCATAACATAGTAGAACCATCACCTTAGCAACCCTAAAAGCATACTTGTGCAATGTATAGTTGGCATCCCATAATCCCAACTATACTAGGTATCCATTTAGAATCACCTTAGTGACTCATATCAACTTTAGACCTCATCATAATCTATAATCATACATAAGGAATAATCATACTCATTACATATACATATGGAGAGTCATACTATAACAACAATCCAATCAACATATATCATACCTTCACGTCTTACCATAGCATAATGAACAATCCCACAATCCCTTTCAAAGCTTACTTGTGCAATATAAAAGTGAAGTCCCATACCCCCACTCCTACTAAGTAAACTTATAAAGAAATCACAAGTATAGTTCAAGTCATATTCATTATCTTATTACATAGGGAGAAGTGCATTAACTGACATAGACCATGTGAGCTACATGGAATCCGGTGTCATATAACCCCACACCAAAAAAAGGTGTCCTACTTGCCTAAGGTAGAACTAGACATATATAGCTATAATGTGGATCCACTAGTTAATACATATGTGGGCACATAGTTATGGGATAGAGAGATTGCTTCTAGAAACCTATCCTATTTTACTAGCGGGAGAGTTTCCATCTCATGAGAGCACATGCAGAAGACCCGGCCTAAAACTAGCGGGAGAGTCTCTACCTCATTTGCCATATTCGCTCAGTGCTAAGCATTATTCTCCAACTTATACATAGTTAAGGTGAATTACAATTTCATATATGAAGGAGTACATTACCCTTCATTCAACCCAACTCATAACATAGCTCATTGATTCAACATGGTGAGAACTACCTTTCACCTTAGAATCATTATATAATCATCCAAGACAATTCATACATAATCATGTGTAGTAGTAAAGGAAACTAGTCTTTCGACAATACCATAATTCACACATTAGTCATTGGATCTTCACCATTCAAGTGAAACATAACTTCATACATAAATACATGAAAAGTAAACACCTCCACCTTTCAAGTGGATCAATCCATTCATATATAAGAATCATAAACATAGAGTACTTTCATACATTGCCTTCAAGGCTATACTTTAAGATTCAACACTTACAATTTACCTTTCAAGGGTCATAGATCATGTCTTGCAATCACACTTAGAATTAATACTTTAAGCATGAATCAAACAAGACTAATTGACTAAATTAACATAGATACTATTCTAAGTATTCACATTGCATGAACACATCCATCTCAATTTCATAAAGTTGGGGTCATGGGGAAGCACATGGGTTCATTAGGATGTGTATAGATTACCATCAGTTGAACAAGGTTACCATCAAGAACAAGTATCCTCTTCCGAGAATTGATGATCTTTTCGATCAGCTTCAAGGTGCTTCTTGTTTTTCTAAGATATACCTCAGATCTGGCTACCATCAGTTGAAAGTAAGGGAATGTGATATTCCCAAGATAACATTCAGGACCCGTTATGGTCACTATGAGTTTCTGGCCATGTCGTTCGGTTTGACCAATGCACTTGCAGCATTCATGGACTTTATGAATAGAGTTTTCAAACCTTATTTAGATATGTTTGTTATCATCTTCATTGATGACATACTAATTTATTCAATGAATGAAGAAGATCATGCTAGCCATCTCAGAATAATTCTTCAGACTTTGAAAGATAAGGAGTTATATGCTAAGTTCTCTAAATGTGAGTTTTGGCTTGAGTATGTGGCGTTCTTGGGCCACATAGTTTCCGGTGATGGAAGTAGGGTTGATACCCAAAAGATAGAGGCAGTGCAGAATTGGCCTAGACCCATATTTCCAACTGATATTAGGAGTTTCTTGGGTTTGGTTGGATATTATAGAAGGTTCGTAGAGGGGTTCTCGTCTATAATTCGTTCCTTTTGACCAAGTTGACTCAGAAAATAGTGAAGTTTCAATGGTCTGAAGCTTGTGAGAAAAAATTTCAGGAATTGAAAAAGAGGTTGACTACGCCCCAGTGTTGACCTTACCAGAAGGTACGTAAGGCTTTGTTGTATATTGTGATGCGTCTAGATTTGGTTTGGGTTGTGTACTAATGCAGAATGGAAAAGTTATAGCTTATGCCTCCAGACAGTTGAAGGTTCATGAGAAGAATTACTCAACCCATGACTTAGAGTTGGCTGCTGTAGTTTTTACTTTAAAAATATGATGCCATTATCTTTATGGGGTTCATATGGATGTGTTCACCGATCACAAGAGCCTTCAGTATGTGTTTACTCAGAAAGAGCTTAATATCAGACAAAGGAGGTGGTTGGAATTATTCAAGGATTATGACATGAGTATTCTTTATCACCCAGGTAAGGCTAATGTTGTTGTTGATGCTTTAAGCAGGTTGTCTACGGGTAGTACCGCCCATGTTGAGGAAGAAAAAAGAGAGCTAGCGAAAGATATACATAGACTTGCATGATTGGGAGTCCGACTAATGGATTCCACGGAAGGAGGAGTAGTGGTGATGAATGGGGCTGAATCATCATTAGTGTCAGAAGTCAAAGGAAATCCTACTTTGCTTGAATTGAAGGCAAATGTTCATAAGCAAAAAGTATTAGCTTTTGAACAAGGGGGAAATGGCGTATTGAGATATCAAGGTAGATTATGTGTATTAATGGTGGATGGACTCCAAGAGAGGATCATGGAGGAAGATCATAGCTCCAGATATTCCATTCATCCGGGTTCCACAAAGATGTACCACGATTTGAGAGAAGTTTATTGGTAGAGTAGCATGAAGAAAGGCATTGCATAGTTTGCTGCTAAGTGTTCGAATTTCCAACAAGTTAAAGTGGAGCATCAAAGGCCCGGTGGTTTGGCTCAGAATATAGAACTTTCGGAATTGAAGTAGGAGATGATAAATATGGATTTCATCACAGGTTTACCAAGGTCTCGCAGGCAGTATGATTCTATTTGGGTGATTATTGATAGAATGACAAAATCAGCCCACTTTTTTCCTGTAAGGACTACCCATTCAGCAAAAGATTATTCTAAGTTGTATCTTCAAGAGGTGGTAAGGCTTCATGGGGTTTCGGTCTCCATTATTTCAGACAGAGGTGCGCAATTTACTGCACAGTTTTGGAAGTCATTCCAAAAAGGCTTAGGTTCAAATGTGAACTTAAGTACCGCATTTCATCCTCAAACTGATGGGCAAGAAGAGCGCACTATTCAAACCTTAGAGGATATGTTGAGGGCGTGCGTGATTGATTTCAAAAGTAATTGGGATGATCACCTATCTCTCATCGAGTTTGCTTACAACAATAGTTACCACTCTAGCATCCAAATGGCTCCTTATGAAGCTATTTATGAGAGAAGATGCATATCTCCTATTGGATGGTTTGAAGTTGGTGAAGTTGGGTTGATAGGACCAGATTTAGTTCATCAAGCTATGGAGAAGGTAATAGTGATTCAAAAGAGGTTGACGACGGCGCAGAGTCATCAGAAATCCTATAATGATGTTAGGAGAAGGGAGTTAGAGTTTGAAGTAGATAATTGGGTATACTTGAAAGTTTAACCCATGAAGGGCGTTATGAGATTTGGTAAGAAGGGGAAGCTTAGTACCCGGCATATTGGACCTTATCGAATAGCCAAGAGGATTGGCAAAGTAGCTTATGAATTGGAGCTACCACAAGAGTTAGCAGCGGTTCATCCGGTATTTCACATCTCTATGTTGAAGAAATGCATGGGCGATCCTTCATTGATCATACCAACCAAGGATATTGGGATCAAGTATAGCTTGTCTTATGAGGAGATTCTTGTTCAAATTTTAGATCGCCAAGTTCGCAAGTTGAGAACAAAAGAGGTAGCATCAGTCAAAGTCATTTGGAGGAACCAATTTATTGAGGAAACTACTTGGGAAGCTGAAGAGGATATGAAGAAGAGATATCCACATCTCTTCGAATCCGGAAAAGTTCTGAATTAAGGTACTAATACTTTTCTTGGCTTTTTATTTGTAAGTTAGCATGTTGTAATTGCATTTGTTTGATTGGGTGTTTGAGCTGATGTTGCATGTTACACCCTTAGCCTAGTAAGAGTAATCTCATTCAAGGACGAATGTTTCCAAGGGGGAGATATTGTAACATCTCGCAAATTGAAGTAACTAAGAAGGAGTTCATAATTGGAAATAGTTGTTTTTGGAAAGAATGAAAATCTGGAAATTTTGTTAAGTTAGAATAAGTTGAGTTTTGGTCAACTTCGAATGGCAATAACTCCTAGATCATGAGTTAGGTGTACTTCCAAATATGGTAGGAAATCTCTTGGAATAATCTTTCCAACGCCTCTAAGTTTGCGTGATTCTAAGTTTGTATGAGTGAGATATGCCCTTTGGAAGTTGGCTGTATAAATAAGGAAAGTCTAATCCGAATTTTGGAAGGGTATTTTAGTCTTTTCCTTGCCCAATTGTTTTATTTCATTTTTGGTAATTAAGTTAGGGTCTAATCAGAATTAGATCAGTTTAGAAAGTTGAAGTTCACGCTAGGGCTTGGAGAAAAAAGAAAAGATGAGAAAGGAGAAGAAAAGTTCAAAGTTCGTCGATTTCTTGGAGATTTTCGTGTGGATTTCGCCAAGGATTTAATCCTACAAGGTATGTGAGGCTTTCATAACATTGGGTTCATTCACCCACGTGCCAAACATGTTTATTTCAGCGTGAATTCATCTTAAAAGAGTTTGAAAGTTGATGTTCTTGATATATATTCTTGAATTTGATATTGTTCTTGAGTTGGGCTGAAATTGAGAAGTTTCTGAGATCATTACGTCAAATTATTGAGTTGGTTGGAGTTAGGTTCTTAGGTACATTTGTTGGGTATCCGTATCTAACAAGAATTTGGGAAAAATAACCGAGTTTGGGCGAATTGGGGCTGGTAAACGAACAAGAAAATTAGTCGGGCAAATCTGGGCACTGGCTCCGCGTTGCGGACCTGCTCCTTGGTTTTGGGAAAAATCATTTCGCGTCGCAGAGCGGTCACGGACCGTTCTACCTCTAAAAGTATTTTCACAACCCAAATTTAAATACTTCTTCGCGTCACGGACCCACCCTCAGACGGTGATTTTTTTTTATCTTTTCTCATGTTTAGCTATCTAAAATCACTCCTAAACATCATGAGATCCTTCCTATCACATATCACAATCCTTGAATCCATAATTCAATTCAAGGAAAGTTAAGAGTCAAGTTTAGAAGTTAAGAAGCACGTCAAGAGAAGTTCATTAAAGTTTTTCAAAAGTCTTTCACAAACGTTTTTAACTTTGTTCTAAGACTTAAGTTTTAAGTTAAGCAAGGAGTAAAGAGTTGAGTTCATTTCTCCAAAAGTTATAAGGGAACTAAGTATTCGCAAGAGTTTAAAATGTTTTCACATTTGAAAAAGAAAGGGAACTTCGATTCCAAGAGAGCTTTTAAGCTAAGTTTTGAGTAATTATCTCAAACCAAAGAAAGAAATTTGTTTTAAAAATATATGAGCTAAGTATATTTTGGGAGTAGTATTGAGCACCGATATGGGGATGCAATTTCATATTAACTCAAGTCTTCATATCCCATGTAGTCATCATGGTTAATAAAGGATCATACTTTTTAGATGACTCCTTAAAATGCTTTTAGCATAGACTAGTGGATCCACTTAGTTAAGCGTTCTATATGACGGCAAAGTATAGGACAGTTCTGGCAGCTTGGGCAAGACGTTGTATCACCACTTAGGCTCATAGTGGTGGTTGTCGGTTAGAGAATCTCCCATAGAAACTATATTACTTTATTATATGAGTAAAGTTGAATTTGTTATTGCATTTTCTTTAATGAACTAAGTTGTTTTCCACTGGTTTACAAGCTTTCTATACATTGCCTATGTTTATTGCTTTATATTGAGTCAAGTTATTCAGGAGTTGAGTAAATCTAGTGTAAGTGTTTCTTTCATATTCTTTTCAAGCCTATGTTGTGTTTAGCATTCCAACTCGCATACTCATACATTCAATGTACTGATGTCAGTTGGCATGCATCTTCTTATGATGTAGACCCAGGTAACAAGGATCATCAGCCAGCGCCTCGTTGATCCAGTTGAGCACTCAGAGTCAGTTGGTGAGCCTCCTTGCATTTCGAAGGACTCATTTTACTTTTTTTCAGTATTTCATTGTTAGGATAATCGAGTGTCTTGTCCCAACATCCCTCTTTATTTTAGAGGCTTCATAGACAGTCAGACAGTTAGTAGTTCAGTTGTCTTACCATTATCATTTCATATGTTAAGACTTGAGTTGCCATTTTGGCCAAGTTGAATGTTGACTTTTAAACATTTGAAGTTATTTTATTTAACAGTTAAGTAGAGATGCATTGAATCCTTGTATTTATGCCTTTAAGTTTTCTGTTGAATAAGTAAGCCAGGCCAAGGGTTCGCTTGGGGCCAGTAATGGTTCTCGAGTGCCAGCCACGTCCGGGGTGTAGGATCGGGGCATGACATACCCAATCCTTGTCGCATATGTAATCGACTCTCTGGTTGGCAGGTTCTTCCTAAAGAACCTTGGTGAACTCAACTATTTTTTGGGGATCAAAGTTAAAGATGTTCCGAATGGGATTGCCTTATCATAGTCCAGATACATACTTGAGATTCTCTTAGATGTGGATATGACAGATTACAAAGGTGTTAAGACACCTATGTGCTCAAGTTCACCACTTAGAGAAGGAGATGGTTCACCTCCTATTGATACAATCTTGTATCGACACACTATGGGTAAGTTGCAATACTTATCATTCACACATCTTGATATTGCATTTGCAGTTAACAAATTATATCAGTTTATGCAATCCCCGAGTTTGGAGCACTAGAAAGCAATAAAAAGGATTCTTAGATATCTCAAGTCATCAGCAACATCGTGCTTGCAAATATCTTATCACTCTGATAGAAATCTATATATGTATGCAGATGCTGATTGGGCGGGCGATCCCTGTAACAGAATTCCCATATCTGGTTATATACTCTTTTTGTGACCAAATCATATCTATTGGTCCTCTAGGAAACAACAATCAGTTGCTCGGTCTTCCACTGAAGCAGAATACAAATCGGTAGCCAATGCACTCTCTGAGATTACTTGGGTCCAAAACCTATTGAATGAGTTAAGGTACTAAGTTTCACAAACGCCAAGCATTTTTTGTGATAACATTGTCTTTTCATATCTCAGCGAAAACCCAATCTTCCACATTAAGATAAAGCACATTGCAGTAGACTTTCATTACCTCCGCAATAATGTGCAATCATGCAGAGTAATTGTCAAATATCTTCCCGCCATGGATCAAATTGCAGACACTGTCACAAAGCCGCTGCCCAAGCATGCCTTTCTTCGGTGTTTATCCAAGTTAGGTGTTGGTGCACCACACCTAACTTGAGGGGTGTGTTGAGATACTCACAGCAGATTCAGTTATAAATAGTTATCAGGTTGTTAGAGGTTGATTTAGTTCAAATCGTTTGATCCAATCTTTTCCACAAGATTAGATCAAGTTGTTAAAGTAGTTCCTTAGAGTTAGTTAAGTTAGTTACATATTAAGTTGTTAGAGTAGTTCCTTAGAATTAGTCAAGTTAGTTACATCTCACTTGTATTTAAGTTGATGTTACTGTCGAATAACATCATTCAAGTTTGTTTTGATTCTCAATTTCTTTACTGTCAAGTAAATAGTTAATAACTATTGTTAGACAACACATTAATACTATTATTATTGATAAGGAAGATGAAAGAAATAAACAATAAAGATGGGGATTGCTATTAATGGGAAGATGAAAGAAGCAAAGATAAAAGGAAAGAAATAATTTTAATTACTAAGCACATGTACACCTTCAATAACTATAGCCTATAGGTAGATAAAAGAATTCTGCACGTTCAGGTTTAATGTATTAAAAAACAAATCTTTAATAAAATATTTTGCTCCCTAAGAATAAGTTGGCCAATAAGTGTTTTAGTCACATTTTAGTTATTCAACTTTTGAGGTCTTTCCACTTTTGGCTTAGCGCTCTTCATGATATTTTGGAAAAAGTTTTTGGATAAAAAGTAAACGAAAAAATGAATGTGACCTTTACAACCATTTATCATTTATCTTTTTCCCCCTCATTTATCAGGCTCCAATGCGCTTAAATGGAATTGATTTTTAAAATGTTGTATTAATTGTTCAATTGGTCCACTGCACGTTGAAGCATTAATGTTGTGCCTCACTTTATTTCAGTGGACCTTTTTGTTTTTCAAATTACCAACTTCTCACTACTATTTAATATTTAATTTGTTAAATATATTTAATAACTAACATTTTAATTTGATACAAATATAAAATAATAATTCAATTTTATACTTTAAAACATTCCTTTCTTTAATACATATTTTCTATATAGTAGAAAAGAGAGTTTCAACATGTTAGTTTATGGGTATTAAATAAAAGTGTAAGGGTATTAAAGTCTTTACAAAGTCTTGCAAAATAAAGTTGCTTAGCAAAGTTGTCTTTTATGCTTTGTTAATTGGACTCCATCAAGAGCTCCAAAAAGGCTCATCCTTTTATCACTTAATTACAAAGTATACCCCTATAATTTCATTGAAGTTGAAGATAGGATGGGTCCCATTAGTTTTTCTTTCGTGGACCCTTAGTATTTATAGAGTATTTTTAAATGAGAAAATTGTATATAATAGAAAACTATTAATTCAAATTAAATGTTATAACCATAGTTTGATTTAATTGTACTCCGTAGCAAACTATTGCTATTTTGCCTCTCTCCTTGTTGAATCTCGTTCGCCACTCTCGTTCTCGCTGGGTAGTCTCTCCTTGCCTCTCTAACTTTATACAAACACAAATGTATAAAATGCGTTTGTGTTTGTATAAAACGAGAGAAAATTGTATATATACATATCGCTCGCCTCTTCCAAATCTCGCTCGCCACTCACCCAGATCTTGCTCGCTACTCTCACTCATCTCTCTCACTTTATACAAACACAAATGTATAAATTGTGTTTCTGTTTGTATAAAGCGAGAGAAAATTGTATATACAAATATAAATACATATATTTTCGTCATATACACTTAAAATTATACAAATACAGATCTTCCGCTGCCCAGTTTTCTTTTGTCTTTCTCTCTTTCTCGCTTTATACAAATGCAAATATACAATTGATTCATATATGTATACTGAAATATACATATTAATAACTATATTCGTATATGTATACTGAAATATACATATTAATAGTCATTCGTATATGTATAGCGAAATATACATATTAATAGCCATTCGTATATGTATAGTGAATTATACAAATCACAAGCTCCATAGCAAACATAAAATTTGTTATAGAGCGCAATTATGCAAACTATAGATATAACATACAAATATGATTTTTATGTTTGCTATACGTGAAAGTTGCTCTTTTAAAATTTGTTTGGTGAATAGAACCGCTAAGTATTTTTATGTATTGGGCATAGTTAAATATTATATTTTATGTTAATTTTATTTGTTCATTCTTATAAAATAAATTTTATTTTTGGCAAAGTGAGGAAAATTATTTTGTTATATTTTATTTTTAATATTAATTACTTATTTTCTAAATTATTTTTCAATATCTAACATTAAATATTAATTAATAGGAGTAATGTGATTTAAAAAAGGCATGTTAATCATTATTTTCTAAATGGGTAAACATGACAAATAAAATTGAATTAGGGAATATATACTTCAAAGTTATACTGAGAAAGCAATTTATGAAAATAAATAAATAATGAGAAAAATCAATAATACAAATCGATGAAAATGTTATCCTCCAATTTGTTGGGATTTTTGTGAAATCAACTCATATCAATTAATTATAATTAATAATATAAGCAATTGTCTTTTTTAAAATTTAAATCTTATATTAAAAAAAATCTTTTACACTTGTTCATTTTAGCAAATTAAGAAAAAAATTATATTTTCATATAATATATTTTTTTTATTAAATAATTATATGAAATCTAATAGTCAATTTTATTAATATTTTAAATTTATTTTTATAAAATAAAAATCTTTCTAACCTATAGTTTTAATTAAAGAAACTTAATAATTGATCTGGTACAATTCAATGTGGTCCTTACATTGGTTTCTAAAATTTGACTATTAAAATTGAAAAAACATCTTTCGCAAATGCTACTATACTCTTAAATAATTAGAAATTTAGATTTATTTAGAACATTAATAAACTATATATATAACCATTTCCGCTAGTGATAATAGATTCATGTCTAGTTTTATTTCAAAGTGGTCCGATCGACAGAAGTTGACATCATCCTAAATTGCTTATGACAGTAAAAAATACAAAACACGGGTACATTGAGAAATACTTAATTGATCATAATAATGCAAACTATAAGCAGCCTCATTCGTTCATACTTAATAAAGATCTTAATCTTAATCATTCAAATCTTAGTCATTAAGTCTGTTTATTTTCAAGATCTCAGACATTAAAATCCCAAAAGTGAGACATATCATAGCTAGTTACTTGAGATCTTAACCATGGACTTCATTTCATAAACTAAATCCTCAATAAACTTGCATTGTATATCCTTATTCAACAGAAACTCCTTCCATTTCTTCTGATTTTCCCTAAACAATTTACCTGGCTCCTTGTCAACCTCCATCATCACCATCTCCACAGCTTCCTTAATATCTTGTTTACCAAAATAACCATCTTCATCTCTCCTATTCACCTCCACCCCAGCTTTCATATCCCCACTCACCAGCTTTGCATTCAAGAACTGATCACCTTTCTGTGGCAACATAACAACTTGACAATCATTCACTAATGCCTCTATTACTGAACTGAATCCTGCATGACATACATAACAGCCAACACTAGAATGTGCAAGTATGTGTTGTTGCTGAACCCAACCTGAATGAATGATTCCCCTTTCTTTCACTCTCTCCATAAACCCTTTTGGTAAAACTCTGTTTAGTTCAGCTGACACATCAATATTGGCAGGAAAATTCAAGACAAGAAAGAAAGGAAGCCCTGTTTCTTCCAAACCTAAAGCTAGTTCTTTTATCTGATCATCAGTCAAGAATGTTTCGCTTCCGAAAGAAGAGTAAATAACTGATCCAGATTCAAATTTGTTTAGCCAATTACCCCATCTCTCTTCCAATTCCCCTGAAGGTGGATCAGGTACTACTGGTCCAACTAGAAAAACAGGTTTCTTGAATTGTGATTTTACATATTCGATATAAGGTCCTTCCATTTGAGAACAAGTTTTCGCTAGAATAGCAGAGCATTCCTTGAGACCTGAGAGTACGCGGTCGTATACTGTAGGACCTCCATGGAAGCTCTTGAAAATGTATAGAAAATCTTGAGCCTCAAAGGTTTTGACTGAGGTAACAGAGGTGTGAGGAAATCCAGGTGGAGGTTTTTTCATGTCTTCAAGAGATGGATAATTTTTGGGTTGATGAACTCTAGCAGGACAAGTAAGAAAAGCAGTAGAAAGTGCAACAAAAACAGAGTAATAAACAGATTTGATCCCTAATTCATCAGCCATTTTAGGGAGCCAATCTTGAGCAAAATCAAAAAGAACAAAATGGGGTTTGAGATTGGAAAGTAAGGACTTGATTTGTGGTTGCATTTGGTCTAAAGCAACTTTGAGAAGTTCAGCAGTTATTGGTGTCAATTCAGCAGTACTTTCAGCACCAGGAGGTAGACCTTCAACTTGTGGAAGAGTGAGAGGGACAATACAAGTAGTTGGAGCAGAATTCAGCATAGATTTCACTCTGCTAGCATTGCCAGATGCAGTGAAAAATGAAACTTTAACACCATGAAAGGAGAGCTTGTTAGAAAGCTGAACAAATGGACTAATATGACCAAATGCGAAAAAAGGGAACATAACTATGTGAAGAGCATCATTTGAGTTCCCTTTCATCTCCATGATTGATGTGTTAGCTATGCAAAGAAGTAGATAACAACTTGTTGTATATATAAAAGTAGACAAGAAACTAAGGACATGTGAAGAATGGAGGATTGTAGAATGGTAGGTAGGATGAATGGTGAGCTGACCAATATGGAACATTGGCCTCGTGGACGAATTGTCAGGCAATAATTTTTTTTTCCCTAACTAAAGTCACTTTACTATGTTTTCTAATATCCTAACCAAAAAAAAAAATAATTTAAAAACTATGTTTTCTAATACAAAAATTACAAAACTCACTCTACTGACACCAAATTCATAATGGTCGAAAAATCCACCCTTTTGAGTAATTGCCTTTTTAACTTGATTTTAGTTCATATTTATGCTCCTCAATTTTAGGTAATTAGTAGACATTTTAAGTTGTATAAAATTGAACAAATAGACATAGGTATTCTACGTGGTGTCCTACTTGATAATTTAGTATCCTATACACTACTAAAAAAATAGTGAATACCAACCTAAAAATTACTAACTTCAAATGGAAGTCAGTAATTTCCGACCTTTGGAGGTTGGTATTGTTAAAAAGAATAAAAAATTAAAAAAACTTTAGAAAACCGACTATAAGGAGTCGGATTTTGTGCAAGAAAAAGCGGAAAACCCATACCGACCTCTGGAGGTTGGAATTTTTCCCGGAAAATATGAATTACAATAAAAACCGACCTCTTGATGTCGGTATTAAATAAATAAATAAATAACAATATTTTATTGTTTCTCAATTAAATATAAAAAAAAAATCGAGAATTATTTTGAATTAATTTTATTTAAATCGTCTTTCGGAGGACAGTTTTGTGTAAAATAAAAAAAGAAAAAAATTATAATACCGACTTTTGGAAGTTGGTAAAATTAAATAGTATGTAATTAAATTAATTTTCATTAATATATATATATATATATATGGTGACTTCCAGAAAAAAATTATAATTAATAGTTTCAATTAACTTTAAA
>JAJOOR010020513.1:0-13154 GCA_036250505.1 Solanum acaule | reverse complement strand
AGTATTAAATCATGCTAAAATAAGTTTAATAAGTATTAGTTACATTACTAAATATTTAAGGAAAATTAAAATTAGATTATGTATTTTAATTGTCTAAATCAATGTAAAACTAAAGAACAAATATTCAATAGTATTGACATTCTTAGTGTTGAATTGACTTTCTTTTGCATTAGTATTAATTTGATTTTGATTTAAGTTTTATTATAATTATCAACATCTATGAACTATAATCTTTATTGGACCATTCTGAATTTTAAGTTTTAAACTTGAAATAATATATTAAAAGATAAAAACTATGAAATAGTATAAGAAATATTTTAAAATTATATCAAAGTAAATATTTTTATGTATAAAACAAAATTTTAAAATTACATATACAATGTCGGGTTGGTTTGGTCTAGGATTGGTTTTTTTTAGTTAAAACCAAACCAACCCAAATATAGTCGGGTTTTTTTTTCCAATACCAAACCAAGTCAAACCAAACCACTAGTCGGATTTTTTTTTCGGGTTGACTCGATTTGCGGTTTGGTTCGGTTTTGTACACCCCTAGTTGAAACTATTTAAAATCTACATCCAAAAATAAAGAACTATTTTTATCATTTTCTCATCTACCGCGACCTGTTCCTTTCATCTCAGTTTATACTATTTACCTTTTTTTTTTAGTTAGTATAGAAAAATGACACATTTTTATATTAAGTAATAATTTGATTTTAAAATGTACATCTTATTCTTGATGAAGTGATTAATAGTCATACATATATCTATCACTTATTTTAAATCATAAATTTTAAAAGTCGTCATTTTTTTCTTATATTCCGTATGTAATAAATAAAGTTATTATCTCCGCCACAAATTTAAGCAACTTGGATAACATATCTGATGCAGCTGCTATTGTGATGTTACTGAGCATTTGTCGCCTTTTCCTAGACCACAGTACCAACGTTTTCCTCATTTGCTATATTTGCCATAATAATGCTGCTATTTTACTAAGAAAAAAAATGTAAATCATATACTCCCTCCATTTCATTAGTCGATCATTTTATTAAAAATAATTGTCTTATATTAGTTGTCCATCTTACTAAATCAAGAAAACATTAGTTGAATTTTTCCTATATTGCCTTTGCAATTAATTATTTTTTTAATTGCTTACATTTGTTATAAAATTTTCAAGACGTTTTTTAAGGGGTGAATTAGTAAAATTACCTTCTTATTTATGTTGGTATAATATACCACAAATAATATAAATTACAGTTGAAAATAAAATGACAAAAAATGAATAAATAATCTTTAGGCTGAGACGCATGTATCTCGCTCTCTTTAAGGAGATTCAAGCCCACTGCGGCATTATCTACACCGATCCAGCAGTATCACTCTTGACTTGTCCCCTCCATGATACAACAACCCAATAATGTCGTACAACTCAAACAATTCCGAATTAATTGAAGAATCCAAAGCTCCACAAAAGAACACCTTCCTTCAACATATAAATACTCTCTTTTATATTGTGTATATTATGAGTTAGTGTGGTGAAAGTGAAAATTGAGACAGAGAATAATATTGTAAGTCTTCAACTATTATTCATGTCTTTGACAAATCAATACAATTATTATTGATAGACAAACCTATCCTAGTTACATGAGGTGGGAGATGACCCACTGCTCTACCTAAATTGACTCAATCAATCTACCTCTCTTTTATTTAATATGAAAATAATAATGCACAATTTAATATAACATATGTGGTTCACAGAAATTTTTTAATATGGTTGAGGCCCAATCAATAATAGTTGTGTGAGGCTTCATTCAATTTTTGACACTTAGATTTGTGGGTTCCATTTTAACAACATACACTCTCTCACCATATTTTTTCCCAAATTTCCCCCTTTTCCCTCCAAAATATTTTAGCTCCTTGTTCAATATTCCTCTCTTTTTCATAGTATTTTTTTTTTAATTCTTTGTGCTTTTTATTAATTAGTAATTTGATTAGCTCTTTCTTTCCCATTAATCATTTATATCCCTCAACTAAATCAATTTAAAAAATTGTCACCTCTCAACCAATTCAACTAAAATATAATTATTCCTCGTAGCCTTAGAAAAGACAATCTTTTAAATTTTTTATTTTATATCTCAAAAAATTGAATCAAATTCCTAGGATACCTTTAAAAGATAATTTTTGAATGAGAAATTCACACATACTTTATATTTGTATTAAGAAGTATTCACTGAATATCGAAAATCTAACTAAATAAAAATTTAGTCAAATTGGATATTTCTTTTACTTCAATTTATTTTCTTTTTATTTTAATTTTTTTTTGACATAATCAGTTTTGGTTTCAAGTAAAAATAAACCGAAAAACCACCAAACTGATTATAAAAATATCTCCCTCTTTAAATATATATATATACATATATTGTGTGTATGTTGTGTAAAATTAAATTTTTACTCTTTTTATTTGTAATTTAGTTACCTTTTTATAAATTTAATTCTATTTTTTCACTTTCTAGTTTGATTTGTAATTTTATTATGATGATTTTAAAAATTGATTTTATGTTCAAAATCACTTGTTTTTAGTCCTTTAATTATTCATTATTAGTTAATTCAACTGTCATCAATTAGAACTAATTTTTTTTAAAAAAATTATACCAAAAAAAAGTTCACCAATGAGTAGTTCGAGTCGAACTACAAGCAGCCTGATTTCCTAAGTTGAGAGATATGTAGGCAGACTCAATGTTGAAGACTCGGCTGTACTCCGACATTCTCTCTTAAATCTTATTCCCTAGCATTTCGGTCTCTTCATAATTTGATATCGGAATAGCTTTTGAACTCTTTCAGAGTCGTGAGTTAAATCAAGCGTATCGAACTACAAGTGGCCTGAATTCTCATATAGCCTGAGATATGTAGGAAACCCGATACCGGGGTTCAGCCATAATTCCTAAAGTCTGTATCAAAATACCCTTTCGAAGGATGAATATGTGTTCGGTCAAAATTGGATTCGTCAATTTCATTTGCCTCAGATTTTTTTCATCAATCCAAGTCAAACGAGGGACAGTTGTTGACACCCAATTTTGGCCCTCCACAATATAAATTAATCAATTAATCATTGAGCTTCTTCAATTTCAAGCTATTTAAAATAATTAGTTTTAGAAATTTGCAAAATAAATAAATAATAATAATAGATTGCAAGTTATTTTTAAATGTTGTCGCCTTTTTTATAATTTTTGAATAATATACATGTTTACATAATTAAGTATATAGTTGGAATATTTTATGAATATTTGAAAATCGTCTCCAAAAGAATTTATTTCTTACTTAAATATTTTAACTTAATCCATGAGTTAATATATAAGTTAGGTTTATATTTTGAGTTAATTAGTTTGTAATTAAATTAATTATTACATTTTGTTAAGATTAAGAAGCTCATTAATTAATTTATATTAACTCATCTTGTTTAGATTTTAGTCGAATTCACCAATTAAATTCTATTTGGCTACAATTGAAATTCATTTGGTTATATTTCTATTGTGAATCTAGCCACTATTTTACCTCCCTTTAAAATCAATTGCAAGACCATTTTGGGCCTTTTACCTTAAACCATTTCAGCCCACTCCATTCTCTCTTCATTTTCCAGCAGCCCACTAACTCTTACAACAATAACCCAGGCCCAACACTCTTATAACAAATAACCCAGCAACAATACAATACAACATACATTACGCCATACAGTACCCGACCGACCTAGACCGCTTCTTCTTCTTCAGTGAAACGACGTAGCAAACAGAACAAACCCAGAAAATCCGCAAAATCTACTCTATAGAACCCATAACCTAGTGCCCTAGACAATCACATCGCTGTTCCCTTTTCCCTTTTTCTCAGAAATCGCCCATCCCCTTCCATTATTGCTTTGAAAAAGAGCAAAGATTTTGAATTTCAAAAATCTAATGGATCTTCCCCACTAAATCGCTCAATTTCCCCTATAAATAACCCTCTACACTCAAGTGAATGGGGAGGTTTTTTGGAGTTTGAGTTTTTTTTCGGCAAATAGATTTTACATTTAGTCCTTTGATTTTAAATTCCAAAAAAGTAGTCACTCTAATTCTGCCCAAAATTCTTGGCTTGCTATTCGTATTGAGATTTCGTGGTGGAAGCTCGTCGTTATTCAAAGCTAGTCATTCCCAGTTTTCTGCCCCTCAAAAGGTAACATCTAATTTCAGCCCATGTCTCTTTATCCTCAATATGTTGATTACTTGATTCTTGATTGAGTAAGTGTTCAAATGTTATGATTTGGGATGCATTATGATTGAATGTTGGCTGTAAATCAGTGTGTAGTTGGTCCATTTATTTAAAATGATTTTTTGGTTTTTGTTTTCTCGCTCAAAGTTGGGCTGATCCCATTTAATGTCGAGATGAGTTCTTCTGATTAGTGTACTTCTACCTCATTACATGATCTTATCTTGTTGTTTATGATTGTGGTTCCGTTTGAAGTCTTAAATTTTAGTTTCTAAGAGGAGGTTTGTTTTCATTTGTGAGCTGATTTTTGTTTTGTATCTCGACTAGTGTAAATAAATATAGGTCGATCGGTTTACTATTTTATCTTTTCTCTTCTCTTCGTTGACCGGTCGATTAAGTTTATTTCGTGCTAATTTTAGGTTGTTTGAAGCATGCCTCTTTGATTTTGGAATCCAATAAATCTTTAGTTAAGCAAAGTTTGTATACATGAAGGTTATTGTTGCCTGCCTTTTTCCGTTTCTTAGAGTTCAAAAATATTGATGTATGTTGAGTCTTTAAGATTGAATGTACACTTTGTAGAAGTTGGTTTGGCGTATAGATTATATTTGATAGCCATTACTTGTTGAATATACACTACTTTTGGATTTTCTTGGAGATGTAAAAATTGTAGTGGCCCAAATTAACTTCTCGGCATCGCATTACATATATTTATCCGGGGCTTACACTAGTAATATTCTCATGTAGACGTTGTAAAGTTTCAGGCACATATGTTGCTCATGATTGCCTATGAAGGTTTAACGAGTGTTTATCAAATTTATGTAGCCTTAGGTATGAGGTTTATTACACCATTGCTTGGTTTAGTAGGTTTATTACATCACTGTAGCCTAAGGAAAGTTTAATGAGTATTTGTTGTTGAAGTTTTGGTAAGTGATATAGTGAAGGCGTCTTGACGAAATTGTTCCTTACTCGAGTTATTATCTTCTCGACCATAAAATTGCACTAGTAGATCATTGACGAAATTGTTCCTTTGATAAGTGATACAACAACATCTGTTTATCCCACTCTCCATTGTTAATGAACTTTTTGACCTCAATTTCTTCTTCCTCAGCATTGTCCCCCTCTGTATAGTATAAGTCCCTTTGCTTTGTCCAATTATCATACCAAAAACTTGAGGATCCATCCTTGGTTTGCCACCAAATATTATGTTCAACCTCCTCCCTAATCTACACCATTTTCCTCCAAATATGAGATCCTCCTAAGCTTTTGGCTGTCACAAGATAGACTTTTTTGCAATATTTGTTCCACATGAATGCACTCCATAGTGAGTCTGTTGAAACCCTGAACTTCCACCATAGCTTTGCAAAAAGTGCATTGGATAAGTCCTGTAGTGATTTGAAACCCAAGCCACCTTCTTCTTTGGGATAACATAAATCCTCCCATGCTACCCAATGTTTACTCCTTGTACCTGCAGTGTTGCTCCAAAAAAACTTTGCAAATATCATATGTAATTGTTTAGTAATCCCTTTTGGTGGATTCATTGTAGTTAACATATATACATGCATATATTGGAGCACATGAGCTATCAAGATGTATCTTCCCCCAAAAGATAGAAGTTTATTTTGCCACATTAAGATTCTCTTTCTCACTTTCTTTAATAGCTCCTCAAAATGATCTTTTCTTCTTCTCCCGTAGAAAATAGGACATCCCAAATAAGTGAAAGGAAAAGATCCCTGACCTATGCCTGTAACTTTTCTTATTCTTGAACAATCTGCACTAGAAACCTTCTCATGAAGATACTTGAAACTCTTAGATATATTGATTAGCTGCCCAGAAACAACTTCATATTCTCTTAGCACCTTCATCATCTTCTTTATAGAACTCTGATGTCCAGAACAAAATAAAATTGTGTCATCTGCATATGACAAATGATTTATATCTGAGCTCCACTTGGGTATACCATATCCCCTGTAATTATGATCCTCATGCAATCTATTTAAACCCCTTGATAGGACTTCAACAACAATTATGAATAGAGTAGGGGACAAAAGGGTCTCCTTGTTTCAATCCCCTGGCTGATTTGAAAAAACCTTGTTTATGCCATTAATCAGTACAGAATACCAATTATTAGATATTAGCCTTCATACCATATCAATCAATCTCTCTCCAAATCCAAATTTCCTCAAAACTTTTGTTAGAAACACCCATGACACCCTATCATATGACTTAGTCATATCTAACTTTACCACAACATTATGCAATTTGTTTCTTCTGTTAATGTCCCTTATGATCTCCTAAGCTAACAACACATTCTCAGTGATACTTTTTCCTTTCACAAAGGCAGCCTGATTTTTGGAGATAATCTTAGGCAGTACTGAGACAATTCTTTCATGGATCATTTTAGAGATTATTTTATTAGAAAACGTACTCAAGCTGATTGGTCTCAAATTTGAAAAAGTCACAACTTTTTCTTTTTTGGGAATAAGAACCAAATTAGTGTGAGTAATGTACATTGGTAGGTCTTGTCCAGCAAAAAAGCTTTGCACCATTCTAGTGATGTCCTTCCTTATAATGTCCCAACTTTTCTGGAAGAACAACCCTGAAAAGCCATCAGGTCCACTTGTGTTGTCTCCATTTAAAGCAAAGACCACTACCTTTACTTCATCTTCTGTTGGTGGCTTGCTAATTCTGTCATTATCCTCATGTGTGATCAAAGAGGGGATCACCTCCAACATTCTGTAATCTCTATCTACTCTCTCTTCATTGAATTGCTCTTTAAAAACTTTGACTGCTTCTTCCCCAATGTTCTGTGTACCACTTATTCTATCTCCGTGATCATTCTGAATCTCATCAATATTCATCCTTCTCCTTCTCTCTTTCACATAAGAGTGGAATAATTTTGTATCTCTATCTCCCTCCTTGAACCAGCTCATACCTGACTTCTGTTTCCAGTATTCTTCCTCAAGTTTGAGGAATTTTATTAGCTCTGCCTCTGCCTTCTTTAGTTATGTCCTTGCCTTTTCATCAGGCCTAATTTCCATTTGAGCCTCTTTGGCCTTAATGGTATCCTCTAATGTGGCAATCTGCTGGAAAATATTACCATATTCCTTCTTAGTCCATTATGCCATAGCAACTTTTACTTTTTTCATATTTGTTTGTACTTCTGTAAATGGAGACCCAACAAAATCAATCTGCCAGTTATCCTCTACTATTTTCTTGAAATCTTTATGCATTGTCCAGAAGTTCAAGAATTTGAAAGGTTTGATCACTAGTTCACTGTCTGTGTTGCATTTAACAAGTAAATGTGCATGATCTGAACCTTGTCTCAGCATGTGTGTTACTTCTGAAGCTGGTAGTAATTCAAAAAACTTTTGATTTCCCATAATTCTGTGCAATCTTTTAAAAATGCAGTCTTCCCATATTCTTCCATTCCACCATGTATATTTACTTCCCGTGAATTTTATCTCCTCCAAGGCACAACTGTTAAGACACTGTTCAAAATCAATAGTCTCTGAATTTGACACTGGAAGTCCTCCAAGCTTTTCTTCCTCATTTCTAATCACATTAAAATCTCCACCCACCACCCAAGGCAACTGATTATCTTCAGCAACATTTTCCAAATCATCCCATAACTCGAGTCTTTCTAATGTACTGCACTTGGCATAAACTGCAATTATTAACATCTATTTTTGGTTGCCCATATGTGTGAATCTTACAGTGAGTTGTTGCATAGTGTTAGAAATGATGTGTCCATCTCATTCTTCATGCCAAAATATCCATATTTTTGAAGAACAATTAACTGCTGCATTTTTCAACCCTAATCTACTCATGAATTTGTCTAATTCTGATGGATTTTGAAATGGCTCAAAAAATGCAATATATGGAAAGTGATATCTTCTGTTAAGATTCAGTAATCTCTCAAAAGCATTATGAGTATTAACTAATCTTATATTCCTAAAAATGATGTTGTCTATCATAGATCACTTGATGTTTGCCTCTCCTTCCTACTCCTTGTTTGCACCTGTAACGGTACTGCAGTCCCTATTTTAGCCTTGCTTAAACCACTTCTCAGTCTATCTATTTATCTAGGTGATAAATCACCCTATTTGCCAATGCTTTTAATAATCTCCTCTATTTCTTCATCCTCTTCCTTGTCTCTTATATCATTAATGTCCACCCCACTGGTATCTTCTGTCATATCATTTGTGGCTGCCTCTGAGTGAACACCTTTGGAATGAGTTGAGATTATGTTTATTTTTTCCTGCACATCCACCAATTCTTCTTGGAAATTTCTTATTTTATTATTGATCTGTACACTTTCCCCTACTTCTTGTTCAATGTGTTTGTAAAATTGCTTCCCATTGCTCTGGTGAGCTGCTATGTGCATCCTGATTCTGTTGTGGTGTATCATTCTTGGTACCGTGTACTTCAACTTGTGTTTGCATGTCTTGCTGCTTCTCTCCTTTCTCCCATGTTCCTTGTGTTAAACTTGTATTGACTTCAACCTTTTCTCCATGTGGCCTTGATTCTGGTTGTCCCTCATCTCTCTCTAGTGCATTTAATTTGTTTAAAGTCTTCACTCTACCTTCTTCTTGTGGCATCACTCTTTTATTCCACTGTAAGGTTACCTACACCCTTTTATGTGGGGTTCCTTTACCAAACCCATTTCACTGCCTTCGTTCCTGAAATATATGTTTATCAGCTTGCTGGTTCTCTCCCTCGGTGTCTTTTTTGGCGATCAACTGGTCTTATTTCTTTACCCCCCCCCCCCCCCCACCTCAGTTGTGTCCTTCTTCTCCTTCTCCTCTTTGAGATATAATTCTGGGTGCATTACATAACATGCCTTTTCATCATGTCTTTGTAACTTGCATGTTTTATAATATTTAGAAACGTAGTCATATTTTATTCTAATCCATTTTTCAACTACTTCCCCTGTACTTTGTTTCCTGACCCCTATTTTAATCCGCTTAGGAAATTCATCTAGTAAATCCACTTTTACCTTCACTCTTGCACAATTAGGTCTTGATTGGTTCTTAGTGGCCATATCTACCTATAGAGGTTTACCCACAACTGATGCCAATGAGAAAACTGCTTCTTTGACAAAAAAAATTGGGGGTAACTCTGGGAATGAAATCCATGCTATAGCTATTGTAGTTTCTTCCTCCGGATCAAAAAGTGGGTCCCACTTGAGTGTTCTCATTGGGTAAGACCACCCTTTATGAGTAATGTAGAAAACCGGCTTTGACAGCAGATTAACATAGTCCTCCATTAAAGAGGCTCTTATAAGCACATATCGATTTCGCAGCAAACCAATATTACACTCTCCTTTCAAGTCACATTGTTTAGGGATTAACGTTCTGAGTTCTTGAATCTCCGGCCATCCATAGGAAAATTTTCCAAGTATGGCGTATTGTAGGTTTTCCTTAATGATCATTTGATCCACTTCCTCCTCCTCCCAAATCACTCTTGGTTCTCCATGCAGAAAAGTAACAGGTTTAAGGGTTAACTGGATTGCTGGCGCAGTACTTATCATATCCGGGCATAAGGCCCTAATAAAATTTAGCGAAGTATTTGGCTTGGAAAGGTTGGTATTTTGCGGTGCAACCTCCCCCAATGTAGGCTGTTCGGCAGGCATGGCAGCCATGCCACTGGAAAAGATAGGCAGTTTGAAGCTCAATTATCGGTAGGGTTTTTTCCACTGTTAGGAGAAAACACCTTATTCATTCTTATTTTCTTATTTCATAGTATAAATCCTTTATTTCTTTTTCCCAATAATTACTTTATATAATTTTCATGTCATATAAAATTTTATTTTATTTTATTTAATATAAAATTATATTTTATTCTAAATTTTAAATAACATAAATTGCAAAAAAATATTATATAATATACAAATTAATGGACAAATTCAAATAAAAGTGAAATACAATTACATAAACACTCAATTTTCAAAATTATTACGTTGCTCCCATAAATTCTCTATTAATGCATTACGGAGTTCAAAATGAGCATTTTTGTCCTTAATTTTTTTATGTCTAGCTAGAAGTTGTTTAAATCGGAGATTTTCATCTACCACCATTTATGTCGTTGGAGTTGGAGCCTCTACAACATCTTAAATTGGTGCATTAAGATCACGTTGATCCTCAATTATCATGTTGTACAATATAATGCATGTAGTTATTATATCATGTAGCACTTTCTTTCTCCAAAAACATGACGGTACTGCAAAAATTGCAAAACATGATTGTAAAACTCCAAATGCACATCCAACATCTTTTCGGCATGATTCTTGTTTCATTGCGAATTAATTATTATGTTATGTATTGTATTGTTATCTTGTATTTTAATTATCATATTATGTGTTGTATTTTTAAATTAAAAATTTCATCTTATCATTTTAATTTTGTGTATTCTTTATAGTGAAAATTAATAATAAATCAAATTATATTATCGGCGAAAATTAAAAAAAAAATACTATTAATTCAGGATGAAAGTAGTATATATTAAATAATAATTTTTTAAAAATATTATATTACATTTAAAAGAAGTATGAATAGTAGATATTTAATTAATGGCGTTATAAGTAAAATAATATGTTAATTAGAAAGTAATAGAAATAATAATAAAATATTCAAAAAGTGAAATAGAGAGTATGAATAGTAGTTCTCCAAATTTGGAGAACTACTATTTACCTCTCTAAATATGAAGAATAGAGGGTGATATAGAGTTGGGTTGGAGTGCCTATTCTCTATTTTACTCTCCAAATATAGAGAATGGAGAGTAAAATAGAGGTGGGTTGGAAATGTTCTACTCAATAAAAATTTTCGCTTGCTGGTGGTATTTTCATAATTTAAGTATTTTTAGCATTTATTGTCTTGATTTGTACCTTTAATACACTTTATTTGCTATTTTTAAATGTAGAGTCAATTTTATCCTTTGAGGGTCCACTCCATTTTTGTGAGGAAAATAGACCGACACATCTCTTTGGTGTGTGCATATGTGACTGCCCAGGATTGCTAATGTGGACTCTCTTTTCAATAATTGTTTTAGTAAACTCATAAAAATCTCATCATATTATCTCAATTTTAATTTACTCATCTATTTTTATTTTTTTTTATTTAAAAATTATGATAAAAATATCATAAATCAAAATAATTAATAATTTTAAATATTCGGATGTATATTTAAAAGTAAGACTGGGCACCGGACCGGGTTGTACCGGTATCGGTCCGGTACCGTTCCGGTTCGAAAGTATTCGGGACGGAACGGGACACCGTGAACCGGTACATGGGACGGAACGGTATCACGATTTGATACCGGTGTACCGGTACCGGTATATCCCGGTCTATTCCGGTTCCGTTCCGGTCCGGTTACGATTGATTTTTTTTTATTTTATATATATATAATATAGGCAACGGCTGAATTCTAAAAGTCCTCCTAGGGGTCAGGCGGTCAGCAAAGGCTGAAAAGCCCGCTGCCCCCTGCCCCTGCCCCTGCCATGCCCCCTGCCCCCTGCCCCCTGCAGATCAGTCCCATCCCCGTCCCCACTACCCACTAACCAATAACAAACAGCCAACTAAGCCAAACACTATCCTAATTCCTAGCCCTCCACTCCTAACGGATTTATTTCCAAACTCCAAGCAACGACTATAATTTTATATTTTCCAATTCCAAGTTTCCAACACATAAATCATAATCACAAATTCTAAAAACTATATATACTCCCTATTTTTATATTTTTACTTACAGTTTATATATTTACAGTATTTAACAATTAAGAATCAATTTCTCTCAACTCTCAATTTTTCTCAAAGTTTCATACTTTCAATATTCAAGTTTCAAATTTCAATCATATTGTTTTGTAATTGTGAAGATTTCAACAATCATTTGGTGAATTTTGGAGTAGGAATCTTCTTCAAACTTCAAGTTTCGACATCAATTTTTCAATTTTCGATTATAATCATTTGTTCTTTACACAAGCATTTGGTAACTTCGTTCCACTCTCTAATCTTATATTTATTTTTTGTATTTATTATTTGTAAGTTCTTGTTATATTTTATTTGTTCTTGTTAAATTTTGTATTTCATAATTTATAATTTTTTATCATGGAGTCTTCTAAAAAAAATGGAGGTAAAAAAGATATTGTACACGGAGTAAAAAATATGCTTACAAAAAGTAAGAAGGGTTCTAGTTCTTCTAAATCTAATTTTCCTCTTGTTAGAATGAATACTGATGAATTTACTCATGTGAATGAAACTAGTTTTTCTCGTCCCGGTTCTATAGAAATTAATTCGGATATTCCTATAATTCCCGAAGAGGTTTATGAAAGATATTATGGTAATTATCAAGAAAATGAAGAAGTAGAAATTGATGAAGAAGATTTAGATGATACACCGACTAGTCCCGACCTCAATAGTACTGAAGTTTCACCTCAAGAGGACAATCCTTCGGTTGGAACTAGTCGTCCCCCTATTGTTCCAACTAGAGGTAAGACCAAGGTACAACGTGTTTTAAAATCACATGTGTGAAAATTTTGTTATTTGAATGAAGAAAAATTTTTTAGTATATGTAATATTTGTAAACAACATTTTAAATATACATCTGGTGGGAGTGGAGGTTCAACGGGGGATTAAAAAAACAATTAATAAGCATAGTAAAGAGTGGTTTGCATATATATCTTCTCTTGATGTTTGTGAAAATTCTAACATTGAAACATCGGTTAGAAGGTCAAATATGGTTCAAGGTGAATTAAATACTTCGAACCCAAGTGGTCCTCTTACGCATCGAACCTATAATAAGGATCGTGATCGTGAAAATTTTGCTAAAATGGTTGTTGTTTGTGGTTTACCTTTTAGTTTTGGAGAACATCCGGGTTTTATTGCATATATTCGTGATACATATAATCCTAGTTTTAAAGGTTTATCAAGAAG
>JAJOOR010020512.1:0-21139 GCA_036250505.1 Solanum acaule | reverse complement strand
CGATAGTAGTAACAGGATTTAATAATGAAGGAAGCATGATCACATATAAGGCAAAAAATATAAAAATACAAATATGGGATAAGATATTAACTATAGAGAATTTTAGGGTTGAGATAAAGGAAGAAAAATAAAATAAATGAATAAGTAATAATAATAAAACAAACAAAAAGAAAAGTATAAAACGTGTGGGGAAAGAAGCAAAAAAAATTTAAAAATCGTGCAAAGAGAAAAAAACTTAATGGGGGAGGATTTTTAGGAAAAAATAGTTATGGAAGTTTGAAGGTAATTAGGATAAAGGGTAAGGTAATTTGAAATTTTTAGGGCTCGTTTTTTTTTTATCTACTTTTTCATAATATATACGATTATTATTATTTTTTAGACTAGTTAAAAGTTGAAAGATTAAAACAAATACATTAAATTCACAAGCTTTCTTTATTAAACTTTAAACATAAAGTGAGCTTATAATTTGTTGTATTTTTCAGATTTATTTTTTTTCATTTATTTTAAATATAACCCTACTGAAATAATAATATTTAAGTATTAAAATTGGTGTTAAATCTTTACGTTTTGGTCAAAAATTAGGTGTTCACAGTATGCCCCTCTTTGCTTGGAAACATGAAGAGTTTTCATGCAAAGATGTTTTTGACTGAGACATTTATCCAAAAATGTGAAAAATAAGTAAAAGAGGAGAGGTTTGACTGCGCCCTAACTTAGGACAAACTACCTACCCTGAGTTAATGATCAGGTGTAGTGCATATATAGGAAGGGACGGGAGAATAAGTTAGGTAGTCGAGTGAGGTTCTGTCGAGGTTCCGGTTCGTAGCTCCAGCTATTACAGTAAAAGGAAATAATACAATAGGAGAGAAATGAAAGATACAAGATTCTATCTACTCCACTAGTCTTGAGTCTTCGTTTTGAATCTTCGGTTATCGTTTCACCCTCTTTAGGTAGATATACCGATTTTGAACTTTGAACATGATATTTGAATTTAAGATCTGAAACTTATGATTTGACTTGAGCCGTTGATTCTCTTCCGCATGATATTCTTGAATGCTTGTTTTCTTGATAAGATGATTCAGGATATGTTGAGCCATTACATGGGTTGAAAGCGACTCTAAATGTCATTGACATCTAACATTCATCGTTTCTCTAATCAAAATGAGGTCTTTCTTCTTGAACTTCCAATTTGTATACTACGTAGAAACCTGTACGCCATAAAACAAAACAAAAGTTTCTGCCCCAGTGTGCACTAGGAAATTTTGTTGAGTTATTGATGAAAGCTATAAAAGTCTATACTAAGCATAAATACATTTTTATTTTTGTACCCAAAATGCAACCAAGGGTTATTGTCCCCTATGTAGACATGAAAATAAATAGGGATTATGGTGCTCCGTGAAGACATGGAAAAATAAAATAGGAGTTATTGTGCCATATATGCAACCAGAGGTTATTGTGCCCTGTGAAGACATCAAAAATAAAATAGGGGTTATTGTGCCCTATATGCAACCAGAGGTTATTGTGCCCTGTGAAGACATAAAAAATAAAATAGGGGTTATTGTGCCCTAAATGCAACCAGGGGTTATTGTGCCCTGTGAAGACATGAAAAATAAAATAGGGGTTATTGTGCCCTATATGCAACCAGGAATTATTGTGCCTTATGAAGACATGAAAAATAAAATAGGGGTTATTGTGCCCTGTGAAGACATAAAATAAAATAAAATAGGGGTTATTGTGCCCTGTGAAGATATGGAAAAAAAAATAGGGGTTATTGTGCCCTATATGCAACCAGGGGTTATTGTGCCTTGTGAAGACATGAAAACAAAAATAGGGGTTATTGTGCCCTATATGCAACCAGGGGTTGCCCTGTGAAGACATGAAAACAAAAATAGGCGTTATTGTGCCCTAAATGCAACCAGGGGTTATTGTGCCCTGTGAAAACATGAAAAATAAAATAGTGGTTATTGTGCCCTATATGAAACCAGGGGTTGTTGTGTCCTGTGAAGACATGAAAAATAAAATAGGGTTATTGTGCCCTATATGCCCCTGTTTCCTGTGAAAACATGAAAAATAAAATAGGGATTATATATATATATATATATATGTGTGTGTGTGTGTGTGTGTATTTATTTTTATTTTATTTTTTTACTTATATTATTATTATTATTATTATTATTATTATTATTTAAGATTAATTATTTTATTTTATTTTTATATTTGTACATTTTCCAAACGTAAAAGAAACAATCAAAAAATAAAAATAAAATAAAATGCCTCAGATTTTATTAAGAAAAATAATCCTTTTATTTTTGTTATTATTATTATTGTGGTGCATATTTTAGGAGAGAAAGGGATTCAAGAACTTATCGTCGTGGCATTTGACTCTCGCAAATTACTTACACGATTTTTCTTGGTACCTATTTTGAAACAAAGAATGTTTTATTAGTTTTTTTTAAATGGTGGTTGGTTTGTGACTTCGAATATCTTGTGGAGTTTGACTTTGAATCTGTCTTGGTTGAAAGAATCATCATCTTGATGATTGCGTGAATAGCTTGAAGATGCTTTAGAGACAGTCCCTATCTTCCTTTGAAACACTTCTCATGAACATTTTGACCCATTTCCATTTTGTGCATGTTGTGTGGTTCATCCTTTTCAAACAACTCTCTTGCTTTACCGATTTTTCACATGGTATCGATTTTTTGATATTTTTTTCTCGATTGGTTCACAACCCTAGTCAATGTTGTGCATGCCCTCAAAATTCAATTGGAAATATCGTAGTCAATTTCGTGACTTTAATTTGATTCTCTCACTTGATGCGAGTTTATGCTGAATGAGACTCAAAGAATACCAAACACAAGTACAAATGATACAAATGAAAGGGTTATGAAAGAAAAGTTATGTCTTTAGAAGGAGGAAATAAGTAAATGTTTAAAAGGAATGAACAAAGTCTTATCTGAAAGTACGTGACCACTTTAATGAATCATGACATGCATTTGGACTGAATGTTTGATCCTTCTAAGTTGTCTGAATCTTACGAAACAATGTTGTACCTTTCAGTCTATAGCCTGACTTCTATCTTGATTGTGTTCATGCCAAGACGGAATGTCATCATTTGATCAATGGTGCCCTTCATGGTTTTCCACCAATAAGACATTCTTATCTCTTTCTCTCAACTTACTATCGTTTTATGGTGCCCGTGAGGGTTTTCACTCATAAGACTCTCTCATTTCTTTTTTTCTCTTTTTTTCTTTTGTTGTAACACACTGTAGGTCACAATGTCATGTCTCAGCCCTTGGAGAATTGAAGAACATGATTATTGTTTTATTGAGTGATTAGACTGAACCCCAATGAAGGGCTGCCTACGTATCCTCTTAGGAATCAGGTCGAACGTAGTTCATGAAACTTTTTTTTTAGCACCAGACAAGTGGTGTTTGAAATAAAGGAGGATACATTTTTATCCTCTCATCTTGAGAATGTCAATCACGAGAGTGTCATAACAAAGAGTGCTAAACGTAGTATCTTTTGATCGAATCTGCGTTAACAATTGTGTCAATCGCCTTTCCCTCCATATCTGCCAGTTGTAAAGCTCCTTTTGATAGCACTTGCTTAATAACATAAGGGCCTTGCCAATTTGGGGTAAACTTTCCTTTGGCCTCGTCCTGATGGGGAAGGATGCGTTTCACAACAAGTTGACCGATTTCAAAATTTCTTGGGCGTACTTTATTGTTATAAGCTCGAGCCATCCTCTGCTGATATAATTGACCAAAACAAATTGATGTCAACCGTTTTTCATCTATCAGGGCTAATTGTTCTAACCTTGATTTAACCCATTCCGTGTCCTCAATTTCTGCTTCGACAATGATTCGAAGAGAAGGGATTTCAACTTTTGCGGGTATGACAGCCTCATTTTCGTAAACCAATAAGTAAGGAGTTGCACTGACTGACGTACGAATAGTCGTGCGATATCCCAAGAGAGCAAATGGTAGTTTTTAATGCCACTGTCTAGATCCTTGCACCTTTCTCCTAACAATCTTCTTGATGTTCTTATTTTCCGCTTCAACAGCCCAATTAGCATTGGGTCGATAAGGGCTTGAATGACAATGAACAATTTTAAATTGCTCACAAACTTCCTTCATCAGGTGGCTGTTGAGATTCGCTGCATTCTCTGTAATGATGATTTTCGGTATGCCGAAACGACATATGATATTGGAATGAACGAAGTCCACCACTGCTTTCTTGGTGACTGATTTGAATGTGGCAGCTTCCACCCATTTGGTAAAGTAGTTGATGGCAACTAAAATAAACTGATGCCCATTAGATGCTTTCGGCTCAATCGGCCAAATAACGTCCATTCCCCAAGCCACAAAAAGACACGGAGCAGACATAGGGCGCAACTCTAAAGGGGTGAGTGAATCAAGTCGCTATGAATCTGGAACTGATGGCACCTGCGAACAAATCGAAATCAATCTCGCTCCATGGTCAACCAATAGTACCCTGCCCGAATAATCTCTTTTTCTAGAACATAACCATTCATATAAGGGCCACATACCCCTGAATGCACCTCATTCATAATTGTTTCTGCTTCTTGAATATTCACACATCGCAATAAATTCAAATTTAGAGTCCTTTTATATAAGATCTCGCCACTCAAGAAGAACCCATTGGCGAGTCACCGAATAGTTCTCTTTTGATCTCTATCAGCATGTGTTGGATATTCTTTAGCTTTTAGAAACTGGTTGATGTCGTGATACCAGGGCTCACCGTCTGTCTCTACTTCAATTATATTGCAATAACCATATTGATTCCTAACTTGGATTTCCATCGAGCAATGTAGGTATTACCCGGGTATGGAAGCATTGAGGCAAGGGTGGCCAAAGCATCAGCCAACTCATTGTGAAACCTGGGAATGTATCTGAATTCAATGGACTTGAACCTTTTAATGAGGTTTTCTAAACATTGTTTGTACAACATGAGTTTAATGTCTCGAGTCTCCCATTCTCCTCGAGCTTGTCGAATGAGCAAATCGGAATCCCCCAAAACCACCAATTCATGCACATCCAGATTTATTGCCATATTCAAACCCATGATGCAAGCTTCATATTTTGTTATGTTGTTGGTAGAAAAGAATCGAAGTCGTGCTGTGGCAGGATAATGACATTCGTTTGGTGAGATAAGAACTGCCCCAATTCCTACTCCATTTTTGTTGACAGCCCCATCAAAATATAATTTCCACACGTGACCATCATCAGGAATTTATTCCTCAATAGAGTTGATCTCTTCATCAGGGAAGTATATCCTTAGGGGCTCGTATTCGTCATCGACCAGATTCTCTGCCAAATGATAGGCCAACGCTTGTGCTTTCATGGTTGTGCAAGTGACATACACAATATCAAATTCTGTAAGCAAAATCTGTCATTTTGCCAACCTACTTGTTGGCATGGATATTTGAAAAAGATATTTCAAAGGATCCATTCGAGATATAAGATAGGTCGTGTAGGACAAAAGATAGTGCTTCAATTTTTGGGCAACCCAAGTAAAAGCGCAATAAGTCTTTTCTAAGAGAGTGTACCTTGCCTCATAGCTTGTGAACTTTTTGCTCAAATAATAAATGGCTTGTTCCTTTTTCCTCGTAATGTCATGATGTCCTAAAATGCAACCAAAGGAATTATCCATCACTGAAAGATATAAAAAAAACGGCCTACTAGGTTCTGGTGGGACCAGTACCGAAGGGTTTGCTAGATATTCCTTAATTTTGTCATAAGCCTCCTGACACTCACTTGTCCATTTGATAGCAGCGTCTTTTTCAACAACTTGAATATCGGCTCACATGTGGCGGTGAGTTGAGCAATGAACCTGCTGATATAGTTTAACCTTCCCAGAAAACTCATGACTTCATTTTTGGTTTTTGGAGGTGACAATTCTCGAATTGACTTTATCTTAGAGGGGTCCAATTCAATGCCTGTTCAACTAACTATTAAACCCAAAAGTTTGCCAGATGGAACTCCAAATGCACATTTAGCTGGATTAAGCTTGAGGTTGTACTTTCTCAATCTTTCAAAGAATTTTCTTAGATCACGCACATGGTCGCTTGCGTTCTAGATTTAATGATGAAATCATTGACATATACCTCAACTTCTCTATGCATCATGTCAAGGAATATGGTAGTCATTGCTCTCATGTAGGTTACTCCCTCATTCTTCAGATCAAATGGCATGACTTTATAACAATATGTACCACATGGGGTGGTGAAAGCAGTTTTTTCTGCATTTTTTTCATCCATGAGAATTTGGTGATATTCGACGTAACAATCCACAAAAGATTGAATCTAGTGTTTGGCACAATTATCAACCATGATGTGAATGTTGGGTAATGGAAAATTGTCCTTTGGACTTGCTTTGTTTAGATCTTTGTAATCAACACAAACTCTGATCTTTCCATCTTTCTTTGGCACTGACACAACATTAGCCAACCAAGTAGTGTATTGGACAACTCTGATCACATTTGCACTCAGTTGCTTTATGATTTCCTCTTTAATTTTATCGCTCATGTCTGTCTTAAACTTTCTCTGCTTTTGCTGGACAGGTGGAAAATCAAGAAGTATTGGAAGTTTGTGAACTACTAAATCAACACTTAAACCCAGCATGTCGTCGTAGGACCAAGCGAAGACATCTTTGTATTCAAATAAAACTTGAATTATGTCGTCTCGAATATTCTGATCAACATGAATACTTATCTTTATTTCTCTCACTTCTTCAGGAGTTCCTAAATTAACCGCCTCAGTTTCACTTAAATAAGGTTTAGGCTTATTTTCAAATTGATCCAATCCTTTTTTTATTTCTTCGTAAGCTTCATCTTCATCATATTCCTCAGACTTAGGATTCATTATTTCGAGATCAGACAACTTTTTAGGATCTAACTGTAAACTCCACATGCATGTCATATTATTAAAGTCGACATTAACATAATTGAAATGAAAAATAAGAAGACATATATTAGAAAGAGTAAGAACAGAGAAGATGATAGGATATGACTGTGCAACTAGAGCTTCATTGCATTAAATGGGAAACGATAGAAGGGTTAACTACAAAGTGAGACAACTAGAAGGTTTGAATTACAACCCTGAGAATAATCCAAATAAATAAATTAAAAGCAACAAAATACACTACCAAGACTCCCTCCTTGTAGGGAGAGGAGTGGCTTCCTAGTTGTTGAGCTGGACATTCGGGCCGACAAACTGCACATCCATATGACTAGTGCCTTCACCTATCTGAGTCATGTTTACGTCATAAAATATTTCCTTGATACCTTAAGATATTTCATCCACATCATTCTGGATAAGGAAGTTTGGACTCGATTCACCTCGAGATTTAACGAAAGATTGAGCCATATGAGGGATTGGCTTCAACAAATTCCAAACATATCTTTTGCGATCTTTTGCCCATTTTCTATCAAATCTAGTTGAATGAAACCCAAACCGAATGTCTCTTGATTACCTATTGGATTAATGGGGTCTACATTTCCTTGCAAAGACAGCCCTAGTCCCTTTCCAGGTTCATAGCCGTTCTGTATCATCTGGGACACCACCATGACTGAAGCAGATGATAGATAAGGTTGTGGTATAGGCTTTCCTTCAGAAAACTGATTGACTGTTATAATCTCAAAAGCCTGATAGTTGAGGGACTCACAACCTCTTTTGGCCTCAATGCATGGTATTGAAGGATCTTGGGTGATTGGGAGATCAGCTTCACCATGGACAATGATTTCCAGTTTATCATGCTCAAACTTGACCACTTGGTGCAGAGTAAACGGCACAGCTCTAGCTAGGTGGATCATGGACTACCCAAAAGTAGATTGTAAGAAGTGTCTATGTCTATTACTTTGAAAGTGATTCCGAACTCCACTGGTCCAATTGTAACAGTTAAGTATATTTCACCAAGAGTGTCCCATTTTGCACCATCAAATGCACGCACACAAACATTGTTAGTATGAATTCTATCCGAGTTGATTTTCAACCTTTGTAGAGTAGAAAGAGGGCATATGTCTACATCCGATCCTCCATCGACCTTGACCCTCTTCACATAGTGTTCTTCACATTTCACGGTTAAATGTAGCGCCTTATTATGCCCAGATCCTTCCAAAGGTAATTCGGTTGGCCATCTTTTCCAAGTGACCCACCTTGATACTTTCTGAGATATGTGACTCATTCAAGATTCTGGTCAAAACTTCATGATGCTCTTTAGAATGTATGAGTAATGACAGCAAGGATATCTGAGCAGGTGTTTTCCTCAACTGATCAATAATAGAATAATCTTGAGCTTTCATCTTTTTCAGGAACTCTTCAGCCTCCTCCTCAGTGACAGGTTTTTTAACCGACAACTGATTTTCTTTGGCTTGTTTGTCTCTCCTTAATTCTTCTAGAGCATAACACCTCCCGGAACGAGTTAATCCTCTTGTTTCATTTGTTTCTTCAATAATCTCCTTTTTCTTGTGGGTAACGACTTTATTGTAGTTCCATGGAACGGTCTTGGTGTTTGTCATCGGAAGTTGTGTTGCAATTTGTATCACAACTGGCTCTTTCACACTTTCTTGATTTTGACCAAATGTTGGAAGCTTACCAGGAATGTATAATTTTTGTCCATTCAATGGTACTTCTCATCTTTTTATAGCTCTAGGGACATACAACACCTATTTCCTCAAGTCTCCAAAATTTGATCTTGCAGCATTCACAATTATCGGTGCCTTTTGTATGGGTTCTAAAACCATACTCAACTCTTCTTTTGAATCCCTGCTTTCCATCTTAGCTCTACATGTTTGCTCGCAAACTTCATAAATGCCTACCATCCCCACAACATGCTCATTATTGTGAGCAGGGAATGGGTTATTGGTGACATTTGGTGCCTCCTCATTGCGTATATCGATTACCTTATCCTCGATTAACTTCTCAATGACTCTTTTGAGAGTTCAACAATTCTCTGTGCTATGACCTGGAGTGTTAGCGTGATACTCATATATAACAGTTGGATCAAAGCCTCTTGCATTTGGATTGACAACATAGGGATTGACAGGTTCAACCAATCTCAATTGTATTAATTTTCGCAACAAACTCATATATGACTCCCCAATTAGGGTGAAGTTTTCTGTACGACCTTGTTCTCTTGTATAATCCATCCGGGGACGTGGGCTATATGGCGCCTGGAAATTTTGTTGTTGGGGGCGAGAACCTTGTGGGGCAGGTGCTCACTATTGTTGGCGCTGAGGAGGTCGGACATATGCCTGAGTGTTAAGAACTACATATTGGGATGGGTAATAATGCTGAGGAGAATGAGATTATTCTTGTTGAACTTGAACATAAGGTTGGTTTATGCCCATTTGAACACCTGTCGATCTAGATGTCATCATGGACCCTTCCTCCTCCTTTTTTCGATTTACAAAATTACCGGACCCACTCTATATTGCTTGTATGGTAGCTCTTATGGCTGCCTGACTTACAATTTTACTTGATTTTATGTCGTTCTCTACCATTTCACCGATCTTAATTGCTTCGGCGAAAGGCTTTCCCATTGCGACGAGAAGGTAATGAAAGTAGTCAGGTTCTTGAGCCTGGAGAAAAACATCAATTAATTCATAGTCTTTCATCGACGGTTTGACTCTAGCCGTTTGTTCCCTCCATCTTATGGCATATTCCCTAAAGCTTTCAGATGACTTTTTTTCGTATTAGCTAGGGAATTGCGATCTGGAATGATATCGATATTATATTAGAATTGCTGGACAAAATCTTGCGCCATATCATCCCAAACATGCCAATGAGAAATATCCCGATCAATGAACCATTCTAAGGCTACACCCGTTAGACTCCCCCCAAAGTAAGCCATAAGAAGTTCTTTCTTTCCTCTGGCTCCCCTTAGCTGCTTACAAATTCTTTTCAAATGAGCCACTGGGTCGCCATGACCATTATACTTATCAAAATTTAGAGGTTTGAACCCTATAGGCAAGTGGACATCTGGAAACATGCATAAGTCCTTAAATGAGACACTTTTGTGTCCTCCCAGACCTTGCATATTCCTTATGTTTTTCTCTAAACTCCTCATTTTCCTTGCAATTTCTTCATGTTCCTCATCCTTAGTGGTTTTCTCAACCTCGATGGGGGAACTGTATTGATGAGTGTGGTGGTAAGAGTCAGGAACTTTGAAAGTCAGTTTAGGGGCCTGACCTTGGTTGTATGGATCTTTGGGTATAGGATCATCATTGGATTTTTGTACTAGTGTTGGTTGAGGAATTGTATTAGTTTGCACAGTTGGCATGAAGAGTGGATTATTCATCATTGGTGGATTCGACAGGTGTACCAAGGAAGTTCTAGCAGTATTAGACGTGTTAACGTAGGGTCCAAATCCAGGTGGATAAATCGGGTCGCTTGTTGATACTTCAATGCAGAATGGCATATTCACATTCAGGTATTCCCGAATTGAAGACGGAGGAGCTTGCCCATTCTTCCAAGCTTCATACATTTCGTCCATCTGTTGTCTCAACATTTTGACCTCTTCTATAGATACCGATTCTTGTGCAACCATTTGATTTTGGGCTTCGACTTTTCCTGACTCTGTTTCGTCTTTGCGTGTCATTTTTTCTTTCCCTTTTGATCTTGTGTTATATTGATGAGATTCCAGCTCTCTTCACAAACCAACCACCTTTAAACTTTTTCTCTCTTATATATAAAAACAAATGTGTTAGGATTCGGCACTTTGCAAATATTAAGCACACGTTGTATGTTATGCACCTAAATTATTTCTATGTCTACAATGAGTTTTGGAAGGCTTTTATGTTTCATCCCGGCTTTGGTTGACTTACTTATGTCTTTTAGTCCCATACTTTACTCATTTGAATATTTTGAATGCATTTTGATCGAACCTGTTGAAGGTTGCCTACGTATCATGTTGAACATGAATCAGATCATTACGTAGTTCGTGAAGGAGAGTTATTTAAAAAAGAAAACACGACATTTATTTAACTTAACATGAAGATATCATTCAAATCAAAATGTTTTTAAAATAAATGACCAAAACATCAAAGTACTTAAAGATTAAAACAAACTTCGACGAAATGAAAAAAAAAAATCCTTCTCCTATATTTCTTGATCATCAATTGTCCCCTAGGCTTGAGTAGACCTTGAACAAGGCTTTTGGCAGATGTGGGGCCAATGCACGTGCATGTCGACCTAGGCTCTCATCACTCCGATGTAGATAACCACCATAAACCTCAATCAAGCTCTCTGTCAGTCGAAACACTTTCCTTTGGCCTCCTACATATTCTCGTGACAATTCTGCAACCATTCTTGAGTAGTACTAACCGTGTGGTTCAAATCCTTTTCATGTGCCTGAAGCTCTTTGATTTGATTATGAAGTTCATCACGCTCCCCCATCCATTGGTTTCTCTCGATCGCGACTTCTGCTTGATACGATGTAAAACGCTTTGCTATGTCCATTTCTCGTCCCATCGAAGCTTTTAAATGATTTTGTAATCTAGCATGTGTGTGCATTAAGAGGGTCGTTTCTTTTTTATACTCCTCATCTTGTTGCTCCATAGCGCCTGTGACAATGCCCAAATCCTCATGTAAGGTTCGAATGGTGGATTGATGTTCCTTTTCAGCCTTTTTCTGAATCAACCTAACTCTCTCTTTGAATATTGCATCACATTGAGCCAACTCTTCTCTAGCATTCTTTAGGTCATTACTGAGGATATCCAGAGTAGAACTATAATTTCTTTCCACCTCGAGCTGAGCTTGCTTGATTCTGACTTCAATTTCCTCTTCTTGATCTCTGAGTTCTCGCGCTGATCCTTCGAGCATTACTTTGAAAGGGGCTTGATCAAAGAACCAATGGAGGTATGAGAGTCTACTTCTCCTTCAACACGATCGTCTACTATAGCTTTTGAGATTAAAGTTCGACTACCACCCCAAATCTTTTGAGCTTCTGATTATCGATCCCGATCTTCAGACAACACCTCCCATACGAAACTCTGTGTATCCTCGACCCTAGGTAAGATTTGTCTTTGTTTTAGTTGGCGTAGCACTTGAAGGGGTATGTATGGTTGGAATCCTCGAAGGCCTGTCAGAACAAAGAATGGACAGTAGGAAGACATAACAATTACCTCACTCGTAGGGAACCAATGATAGTTCCATGTAATATCAGATGCAGTTAATTTAAGAAGATAATGTCTCCACGCTTTGACACCTTTTGGCAATTTGTCTACTAATTCCTTCATCCTGTTTGGGTGGCTCAAAATATAATTCGTCCATTCAGATTTGAAATCTGTCGCAAAACGATGGTGATACAAGTGCTCCAAAAACCACATTTGAAATAGAATGCTACAACCTTCCAAAAAGTCTTCCCATTCTCTACATGTAGTCAAAGCACGATAAATGCCAGCCAACATCATTGGCAAGATAGTGGATTTCTTTTTCTTCATCATAACAGCAACTATTCCCGACAGATTAATACTGATTTTTTAATCTCTCCTTGGAAAAACCATGGTTCCCAAAAAGACCACCATGAATGCTTCTTGTCTATGCTTTTCCCAGGTAGGGAGGAGTTGCCCATTTTTAAGTTGCTTCCCGTAGTCTGAAAATCCTTCTTTCTTTCCATATCTTGAGTATAGAAGTTCCAAGGAAACCAACCCATTATCGAAACACTCCTTATGAGGATGGATGATGTGCATTTGTTCTAAAAATTTGTTTCCCCTGACGCTTCTTGGGGCTATGAGTGTTTTGCTTTGGAGATCCTTGCCTAACCCTGTGAAACCACTCAATTCCTCCAATGTAGGAGTCAACTCAAAATCGCTAAAGCGAAACACATTTCTTGCAGAATCCCAAAACAGGATCAAAGCCACGATCAAATTTCTGTCAGGACTAAACCTCATGATATTTGTGAGGAAACCAAGATGTTTGAATATCTCAGTTCGCCTAAACTCATGCATATCGTTCCATCAAGCCATGAGTAGTGGTGGGGTTTGATCCGTGATCATGAACTTTGGGGATCATTCACCATTTCGACTGATTCATCCCTTGGCCTTTTATCATATCTCATACATCTCATGATTACCTGATTGAAAAAAAAAAACTCGAGGTTTAAAACCAAATTTAACTTATGAAATTTTGATCATTCGAAAATCATTTGTCGGAGTAGTTAAAAAAAAGACTACGAAATATGACCCAGAATGCCTAAAGTGGTCACTCTTTCGAAAATGACATTTGTTAACTTTACTCAGGAGAAGCTTAGGAGAAAATGACCGGATAAGGAGACAATTTTGACAAGTGAATCATGAAGAGGAGAAAGAAAAAGAAATAAAAACAAGGTGGACATGTACTATTTTTGAAACAATTTTGATGACATACATAATAATTAAATTTTTTTTATGTGTACAGGCACTATTATTTGATAAAAGCAAAAATAAAATATTGAGGGTTATATATATATATATATACACTATTTTCAATTTATTTATCATAAATCATTTGTTGAAAGTGGGTAAAAATAGACATTTCTTTTTTTAACCAATTATCCTAAAGCTGATCAACATTTGTGACAGTATTCCACATGATGTAACAAGTAGCACAAAAATGTACATGACGGTCTCAAGAAGAGGTACCTATTCTAGAGAGACCTGACCCCCATGCCGAGTCTCGCTAAGTTAAATGCACATGATGCAGATAAAGCGAAACTTATTAAGGATATCACGTCTGGTTTCAGTTCTACTAAGGTTAAACTTTTGGAGAAAGGTATCTAGACTGGCTGTAAAATTAGTGGACAACTCGAGTCAGGGAGGAGCAACGTACCGGTAGCAGCGCTTTTCAGCTTTGTGCATGGGTGCTCCAAACATGTGTGACTAAAAATTATTCGTCATGGATCGAAGATCCACTAGCTATCTTGACAGAAGTGGGGTGCGCAGTCGCAATTCTCATAATGGTATTATAGAAGACTCAGAGGGGTGTGCGAGAGAAGACAATTATAATGCAATTAAAATAATATTAAAATAGTGAAAAATAATAATAAATAAATAAGCAATTAGCACATTAACCAACAAATACAATATCCAAAACATAAATGAAGAAATAAATAAATAAAGCCATACATAAGTCAATATTTATAAGCTTGAATTATGGTTATCCCCAGCGGAGTCGCCATCTGTCACACCCCTTATTTTTCCTCAAAATTAAATGTATGTTTTGAAAGAAAGAGTTTTTTCAATTAAAGTGACATTTTGGAAAGAGATTATTTTGTTATTCAGAGTCGACGATTGGAATTGAGTTTTGGTGTTCCAAGTCACCTTATTAAATCCCTAATCAAAAGGAAATTTGACTCTATTTTTATTGATCTGCAATCTAGAAATTCGGATAAGGAATTATGTTAACCAAGGAGAAGGTATTAGGCACCCCTCGAGTCCCGTGGTTCTAGCACAGTCGTTCTATTGACTATATATATGACTTAAATTAATTTTTGATATTATATTATTAGCTTAATAATAAATTTATTATTTACCCTCATTCTCTGATTTATTTTAAACCTATTTAAAACTGTCTTATTTATTTTAAATCTGTTTAAAATTGTCTTATTTTTTCGGTGTATGTCTATTAATTTGAAACTTGAAACATCCGTATTTTCTTTTTCCTTTTTTTTTTTTACTTTTATGCTTGTATTTGTATTTTTTATTTTAATGTTATTATGGGTAGAGTATATATTGGTATCTAGTTTCTAGGAATTAAAATTTGTGTGGGAAAGACATTTTTAGAGTTCAAGTTAATTTAGGATTGTATTTTTTTTAGATTTAAAATAGGAATTAAAATTTTATGTTTAGGATTTATTTTTTTATTCTTTTAGCTACACGTTTTTCTTCTTTATTTTTTATTTTTATTTTTTAACGTTCTGTTGCTCTTCTTCTTTTTTAATTTATTTTTTAATTATTTTTTTGTCTTACGTTTTGTTCCCTTTTCTTATCTTTTCTTATTTCTATTTTTTTTTCATATGTATTTTTTGCTAAAATTCTGTTCCTTTATTTATTTTTGTTCTTCTTTACTTTTTGGTTTAAATTTTTTTGTTTATGTTACTCTCTATTTTTGTTTATTATTCTTTTCTGTTCACGTTTGTTCTGTTTTTTATTATTTATTTTCTTATGATTTCTCATTTTTTTTTAAAAATAGTTTTCCTAATTATTCATTATTTATTTTATTATTATAAATCTCTAAATAATATTCATATATCCTCTTAATTATATACCTTAATAATTCGAATTAAAGTGATAATCATCTTAACGATTATTCTAAAGGAAAACTATATTTTTTATCAAAATAATATATTAAGAAAAAGACAAAAACACATTCCACATAGGTTTTCTAAATCACTAATCAATTAAACTTCAGTTTATATCCTAATCTAACAAGTCTACAAATAATTTCAACAAAAATTTCTTAAGTGAAAACTAAGCTCCAAGAAACATTAACTATTCAAAATTAAATATCACGAAACCAATTTCAATATTAATTGCATCTAAAGAGCATAAGACAATGATAAAACAAAAATGTATGATACATCTTTTATTTTTATTTTTATATTATTTTTTAAGCAAGAAACATCTTCAGTCCCATTTTCCTAAGCATTCGTAAATTCTCAAAAATAATCACAACATGCATCACAGATTGATATTACATAATAATAACATGCGATTCAAAGAACTTTATATTATTGGAATCGAGTTTTCGTACAAGTATTCTATTTAAATCATGCGAGAATTTAGAGTTACCTCACTGCGAAAATTGATACCACAAAAACAATTGCTACAATATACTGATTTCCAAAGTTAATAGCTAATATTAACTTTAAAGAGTCACGAATCCAAAACCTTGAGTGAAACCTCGAACGCTGACTTAATTCTCAAAATAAAAACTCACTTTTGTTATCTTTTTCTCTCTGTGTTTTTTTTCTCTCGTTTCTTCTGTGTATCTCTGTATGTTTTTCTTTTCTGAGCGTGTATTTTTATAATAGTTTTGGGTGTGAGTCTGGTGCTAATTAAAAGGAATGTGATGGATTGGGAATAGGATTTAATTTAAAATTTAGTTGAGAATTTTAGGGTTGAGATAAAGGAAGAAAAAAAAAATGAATAAGTAATAATAATAAAACAAACAAAAAGAAAAGTATAAAACGTGTGGGGAAAGAAGGAAGAATTTAAAAAAAAAAAAAATCGTGCAAAGAGAAAAAAAAACTTAATGGGGGAGGATTTTTAGGAAAAAATAGTTATGGAAGTTTGAAGGTAATTAGGAAAAGGGTAAGGTAATTTGAAATTTTTGTTTTTTTATCTACTTTTTTCATAATACATACGATTATTATTATCTTTTAGACTAGTTAAAAGTTGAAAGATTAAAACAAATACATTAAATTCACAAGCTTTCTTTATTAAACTTTAAACATAAAGTGAGCTTATAATTTGTTGTAATTTTCAGATTTATTTTTTTCATTTATTTTAAATATAACCCAATTGAAATAATAATATTTAGGTATTGAAATTGGTGTAAAATCTTTATGTTTTGGTAAAAAATTAGGTGTTCATACATACCTCTTAGGATCGAATCCTTGGCGAAAACCCATCGAAGATTGCAAGAAATATCGACGAACGCCTTGAACTTTTTCCTCCTTTCTCCTTTTTTCTCTTCTTGAACTTTCTCCTAAAACCCTAAGCGTATTTGGATTTATGAAAACTGACCCAAATAAGATTTCCCCCCAAAATATTACTAAAATATGTTTTAAGTTGATTGGGTAAGGAAAAGTCCAAAATACCCTTCATATTTTCGGGTAACTTTCCTTAAATGGACAACCTAACTTCAAATGGGTATATCTCCCTCATATGATCTTGAAACTTAGCAAACTCAGTGGTGTTGGAAAGAGGACTCAGAGATCTTTCATTTGATATATTATGGGTCTCCTAACTCATTATGTATTGAAAGTTATGGTCGTTTGAAGTTGATCCAAAACTTACAAGAACTAAGGAATGACTAGTGACCTGACCTTAATACTTAAGAAATTTTAAATTCCTTGGTAAAATCCTATTCACAACAAAGAATGGTTCGAGTCTTAGCTCAAAATATTTCTTGAATGTTATAGATCCATAGTTACTGTAGCATCCTATACCCTGGCAAAGTATAGGATGACCCTTGCAACGTGGGCGAAATGTTGTATCATTGCTAGGCTCATAGTAATGGTTGTTGGTTAGAGAAACTGCTCACATAGTAAAGTTTTCTATTCTCATATTGTTTTTATTGCATATCTGGTTGTAAAGTACAAATGGTTTACACTACTTGTTCATATATTGTTTCCTTGATATGTTTTTCTCCATTAGTTTAGTTATTATTTTATTCAACCATATTACGTACTCGTACATTTCATGTACTGATGTCATTCGATCTATATCTTTTTATTATGTAGATACAGGTGTTCAGGATCACCAAATGCGTTTCGTTGAGATCACATGCACTCATAGACAACTTTTGGTGAGGCCTCCTAGCTTTCAGAGGACTGCAGTCTTTAGTTTACCCTTAGTAGTTGTTTAAGGTTGTCGTGGGTCTTGTCCCGACGCATTTCTTAGAACACTAGAGACTTCATAGATGATAGTATTGAGAGTCTTCCAGTATTTCTATTAAGATGTTTTGGTAAATCTATTACTGCTTTCATTCAGTATTTCCAGACCATTTAATTGAGTATTTTGACTTAATGATTTAATTCCATTTTAAAGTCTATATCTGAGTCAGTCTTCCCATAAGTAATCAGTCAGACCAAGGTTCACTTGGGGACCAATAATGGTTCTCGAGTGTCGGCCACGTCTAGTGGGTAGGCTCAAGGCGTGACAATCCTAACAGTGCACTATTGGTTTTGTGTACTGATATTGCACTTGATTTTTTTTATTGAGTACATGGCATATTCCAGCAGCTGCTATGCGACCTCAGTTGCGAGTCCCATGTTCTCCGAATCTAAAGGTGAGGTGCTTCTTCCAGACTTCCATGGATTCATCTATTTTCTCTAGTCCATTATTTGCAATTAGATTTCTTTTATTTTGGGGTTGCATCCCCGTAATCTAGACTATGTTAGATGATTTGGTACACAACTTTTAGATTCTATGGATTATTTTCGCATGTAATTTATTAACAAATATTGATATTTACTTTAATTAATAAGAGTGTTACCTTTAATGGCTTAGTTGATTTTGTTTCGGGGTTAGCGATTGGTTCTCCCACGGGGGGTATAGTGTGGGTGCTTCTCACAGTGATTTAGGTCATGACTAAAATTGAACTAGTTAAAATAGTTAATAATTCTCTTAAAAATCCTAATTTTCAATAGTAGTTATATCACGACCCAGGGGGTACCCCCTAGATATAACATGGCGTATAGAACCTCGAAGGACTCCATACAAGCCACTTAGCTCTCATAACATAGGAAATAGAATAATAAGAGTAAAATAGTTCAATTCCAAAACATTTTATAAAACGAAAAACGGAAGTCTAAACTCATGTCTCAACATAGCCATCTAATACAATAGAATGAAATTGAGCCTAGCCCATACATCATGTCCAAAAGAGAGACACAATAAAAAAAACTAAAACAATAACTCCTTCCTCAAAGCATGAGGACTCACCAAACCTCGTGAAATCACGAACACAACTACTAGCCACGAGACTCGGAAACCCGTTTGTCGAACCCTATATTTGGTAAAAATGTAGACAAGAGTATGCATTAGTACACAACAATGTACCAAGTGTGATAGCCATGCATAAAACATTTAAATCATGCTAAAAAGGGACATTTCATTTCATGACATGCAATTGACCAAGTTAAACATCATATGAAAGAGTTATAAAACATAAATCATAAATCATGGTCAATTCGAGCTAACTTCTTCTTGAAAAGCTTTGAAACTCATATGCGATACTTCTTCAAGTAACCTTAGTTCATTATTACTTGTGGGGAAATTGCCTTAACCGACATGAGACCATGTGAGCTATAACACGGAATCCGATGTCTACCCCGAGGTGTCCTACTTGCTGAAGGTAGAACCTTGAACTTCTAGCTTAAGTGGATCCACTAGCTAATCAACATATGTGGGCACATAGTTATGGGATAAGGAGATTTCTACTAGAAACCCAGCCTCTACTAACGGGAGAGCTTCCATCTCATGAGATTACTTTGAAAACCCAGCCTCTACTAATGGGAGAGCTTTCATCTCACTATCAATATCCACTCGGTGCTAAGAATAAATTCCCATGAAATAGTCATTTCTTACTTGACTTCATTACTCATGAAAAGGTTACCTTGGACAACCAATTAAAGCTAGTTTCATACATATAGCTCCTAGTCTTTGATTCAATTAGGTGAGAAATTCTTTCAACCTAAGAATCCTTTCTATCTGAGAAAACCTTTCACATCATGCTAGTATGTGTTTTAGTGAGAATATCCACAACATCATCATAATTGATACTTTACACTCAAAGCACCCTTATAACATTTCCATAGATTTCATAAACAATGCATAAGTCCATAATTCACCTCCTTGAGGTCAAAACCTAATTTCAATCATCAACTCTTAGAAAACATGGGTTAGATATGGATTTCATCATAGATACATGTAAAATTGCAATACTTGCTCAATTTCACAAAACTCTTCATTGAAGATCAAAATCCCACATCATATGATTCACAACTTGAAAACATAGGGGATTACATGGGTTCATGGGGAAATCATCATAAAATCCTCATGTATCATCAATTCATGCATAATATAACATAATTCAATCATTTAAATCAATAATAAAGAGAACCCATGAAAATTGATGAAAACCCTAACTCAATTGGGGAATTCTACCTTTTGAAATAGAGAGATTTAGGAACTCCATTGATGAAAGGAATCCATGGATGAAAGCTATCCTACCTTGAGTCCAAATGCTAGCCTTCAATGGAGAAATTGGAACCTTAGCTTGAAACCGTAGGTTGAATCTTCTTCTTCTTCTTCAAGTTTTCTAGAGAGAGAATATTTGGGAGAGAAATTGGTTTTCTTTGGGAATTTGGAAGAATTAATTAAATGGAGTGAATTTTGGGGTTAAAAGGCTTATATTTTCGGAGTGTAAGAAAATATTATTATCATCACTAACTCGAACTATTTAATGAATACCAGGACATGCTAGTGCCGCCGCGCCACCTTCAACCTAATACCTTCCGTGAATGGCCATTTCGGCCACTGGTCAGCCTAATCTTGGGGCTGGCCAATCAAATCTGTTACAAGATAGTAGTTTTCCACCGCTAATACATAATTCTTGTTTAAATCTGCCTATCGCACCCGGGTTGGCGACTAACGATACTCATGTAATAAACAATTATGCTAATGTCCTTAAGAATCATATCAACAATCAAGCCCAAAAGGCTGGAATTGAGCCTATTCCATTGAAACAACTCCAATACAATAATGGGATTCCAGGGATTGTGTGGACAGAAGAGGAAGTTGATAGAATGAATATTATGGAAGATCTTCAATACGCCGTGCTTGAAAAATTTTCCTATGGTTGGCCGGAGTTGGAAGAACTCCGCAGAAATATCCCACGACAGTGTAATATCAAAGGAGAGTGTAAAATAGGCCTATTGAGAAATATGCATGTTCTGATTAGATTGGATCAATAAGAAGACTTCATAAACTTAATGTCAAAAGGCATATATTATATTCTGGCCAAGGATGGTTATTCATCTACTATGAGGCCACTTATATATGATGCTAAGTTTAAGGTCGAAGAAGAGACGACACAAGCTATGGCACGGATATCCTTCCCGAATTTAAAACCCACATATTTTGTGAAGGAAGCCTTGTTTTCATTAGCAGTTGCAGTTGGAAAACCTCTTCAGTTAGACATGGCTACAATCAATAAAACTAGACCTAGTTGTGAGAGGGTCAAGGTGCAAGTGGACCTGCTAAGTGAGTTTCCTAAGCATGTGGAGATGGAGATTATAAACGAAAAGACAAAGGATTCTAGGATGGAAAAAGTTAAGATCCAATATGATATGCTGCCCAAATATTGCAAACAATGTAAAGTGCAAGGTCATGAGGATGAAACATGTAGAAGCCT
>JAJOOR010020511.1:0-17436 GCA_036250505.1 Solanum acaule | reverse complement strand
AAAAATAGGGCAAAATGTAAATGAAAAGTAAAGGAAACAAAGATTAACACTTACTTGGTAAGAATTTCAGACAAATTTGAAATTTAATCGACCAACTTTACGTCTAGGAAAACCCAAATCCAGAAGGAGTTCCGCGAAATCAGCCCTTATTCAAAAATAACTTTTAAACAATGAATTTTAAATTTAAGAAATTTATTTTTTGCAATATTAATTTATCTAGGTGGCTATTATTTATCCAGGTGGAAATTCACATCACCACTTTTGTCAGCTGTCGCGCGCGTGTAGTCACAATAGGAGAAGGTGGACAAAAAAGGTGTACGCGACGGAGGAATAAACAAGTTCGGGGGTAATTAAAACGGAATTTAGTTTAGGTGTACACCGTATAAAAAACTTCAAGTTCAGGGGGGTAATGAGTACTTTTGCCTAAATTAATTAAAAGGTTACTAATGTATTTTACCATATTATTTAGAGTTGCTTTTGGGGTTGTATTCAAATTCAGGGTTTTAGTTATAGCACTTATAATGTAAACAATAAAATAAAAATCACACTATTAATATAGTGTAATCTATTGTAGTTTGTCTATTGCCATTTTTCTTGTTACCAGAGCAAATATTGATCATAGACATTTACTTGTACATAAATATTGTATATTGAGACATAATAATACGGAGTAATTAACTAGTTAATAATGTGATTTTTTAAACAACTTAAGCTATTAGATAAGATCAGTGACAAAGCCTCTAGTACACAGAGTCACATATACTTGAGGGATATATAGCTAGGTAAAACTATTATTTTATGTATATATATACACGACTTTTATTATTTATATTTTGACACTTCTTATTCGAAATTCTTGACTCCACTACCAAGTACATGTATTCAATTGACATCCGTTCATTGAAAATTATACTGTGCATTTGGGAGAAAATTCCTTTATATATATATACATACACACACGAAATATTGACATTTCTTGTTTTTTTTATTTACTCCTTTATATTTTAACACATGATCTTAGTAAAAGTTCTGATTTCGCTAATGAATAAAATGATAAGTCACATATTATTTAATAAATATGATATCATAACAAATAAAAATCTTGCATTCAAACTAACTAAATGTGTGTTCTTTAGATTAACAATGGTGGTGCATATTAAGACATAATATATGAAATAATTAATAAACTAACAAAATGTGTGTTCTCTAGATGAGATAATCACACATGCCCTTCAACATCATATAATAATCTGATTATATATAAATATTTTTCACAATTATCATTTATAATCCTTGAACTCGATCTCACAATGCTTCGAATCATATAAATGATCAGATTATGCAAATATTTTTCACAATGTCATTTATAATTCTTAAACTCGATCTCTTATTTTTTTTTCTGTGTGTGTAGCGAGGGTGGGGTGGGGTGGGTGGGGGGTGGATGCGGAGAAGAGTTAGAGAGAGTGGATTTCGAGGTATTTTTTGGAAGGAAAATATCATTGTTTCTTCATGTGAGCTACTTGTAAAAAAACAATAATAATAATAAAACGTAGCTTTCACTATTTTTCAGTGGCTTAAAATAGCCGTTTTGTCTTTTGTTCTTGAAGGATCGGGGTGGGGGGTTGGGGGGTGGAGGCGGTGTTTAACGTTAAATTTCAATTTTTTTAAATTTAAATTTGATAAAGTGAAAGTAATTATCGAGCCTCCACTTAAAAAGTGATAATAAAAACATATCTCTTGTGGAAACTTTTATCATGTAAATTTGTACGATCTAACTCATTTTATTAACGATATAAGTTGTTTTGTTTTTTACCTTTTTAACCTTATATATTATTTTTAAGATTAATTATATCTATAGGAAATTAAATTAATATTGTCCTTAGCCTGCACAGCATTCAAGGCAAATTTTGGCAATACTAATATGGCAAATATGAAATTATTGCCATGCAAATCTATCTTTTTTAGACCACTTGACATGCACATGATGTTGTTGTTGTAGTATGAGATATTTAAAGAAATGAATAAATTATGGTAAAAAAAATAAATCACAAAGGAGTATAATAAATATTAAACTTACATAGTCCACTCTTTTTTTTTTTTTTGATAAATTAATGGTGGAATTTGATACATTGATATTTATGTAACGATGACTTTGGAATACTTGTGGATGGTGTACCACAATCCATAAGTCATATGGGTACTTTCCAGCTTCTCGAGAGTTGCGACAAAGGGTTCCAGCCAACCTGGACAATGCCTAGCCAAGAGTTGCGACAAAGGGTTCCAGCCAACCTGGACAATGCCTAGCCAAGATATAATATGAAAGAAAAAAAAGGATGGTGTATATATAAGATAAGTCCTAAAAAAAATCTCTATCATATTAATCCTGGCTCATAAACATGAATTTGTATCTTACATGATCATCCAACAATAGTTAACGTCTATCGAGAGAGGGAATGATGAGATGAATGAGATTAAAGACCAATGATTTTGAGGGGCAAAAATTACAGACCATATAAGGCTTTTTGTGTGAATGACCCGTTTGTCACAGCTCAAGCCCGTGACATGTATTGTCGCTTTGATCCAACCATCCTCACATATTTTCTCCTTAGGCTACGCCAATCATCAAGCCCGTAAATGTGCGTACCATTTATGAACTTGTGTTATCTCTTATAATGATCTTCACCTTAATTTCCCTTCCTATTTTCATGTACCATTTGTCTAAGGTATCATGTGCATTTCTTCTTCAAACTTACAAGTCTAGAAGTCTGTCAGTTCTTCTCTGATCATGATTCAACTCATGGACCCATTGTCATGAGCGTCACAACCTCTTCCCCTTTTAATGGATTATGTTATAATCAATATGAATCTGAATTAATCGAACAAGTGAATTTCGAATATCAAAGAGTTATACCAAAAAAAAAGCAAAAAACCCTAATTAAGAAGTGAAATAGACTTTACTAGAGAAAAGAGAATTAGGAGTTGGTGTTAGATGATCACTTGATGATTGAGGAGTACACATGACAAATTCTATGTGTGGTTGACATATCCTTTTGTCCAAAGTCCAAACACCTAAATTGTACTTGTTTATTCATTAAAATAAAATATTTTCCAATAAATTTTGACTTTATGAAATTATTATTATTAATTAATTAAAATATGAATAATCATGAAACTTTTGAAGATAGGGTTCACACATCCATTTGATCTTTGTGGTAGCATACTACTCTTTTCTCTTCTTTTTTTTTTTGGTTTTTTTGTCTCTTTTAAATTATTTGTTTGTTTGTTTGTCATCAAGTCACGTGAATTTTTATTACCCCCTTCACTTTGTCCCCCTTTAAATTTCTCTTTAAAATTGTGTTACAATATTTTTCTTTGATCAAATTCAACAACAAAATTTACTCTTCTTTTTGCCATGATTCCCAATTACACAAATTCTTCTTCTTCTTCATTTCCTTTTGAACTTAATAATGAAGTTCATCATGATTATCTAAGTCATCATCGTAATATTAATAATAATAATAATATGTCTCTTGTTAGTCCTTATAATAATAACTATCAATTTTCTTCATCATCTACAAATTCTTCTTGTCAAACTTTCTTCAATATTTCAACTACTACTAATATTCAAGATCAAAGTGGGTATGATTATCATTCTCATCAATTTCACCAGCCACAACACCAACATGAGGTATTATAGTGTTGTTTTTCTTTAATTTTTCATGTCAGATCGCGATTTTTTAATCAAGTGTTAATACCTAGTTGTGATGTCAATAAAAGGTAGTTAACGTCTTTTGAAACACTTTCTATTTCTAGCTAGTTAGCTTAGCTTTTTTTTAAGTTGCAACTAGCGTGCTTGATTAATTAGACAAAAAAAGGTTTACTCGCTTCTTTAAGTAAAGTTAAATTTTTGAATAACATCGTAAAAAGGAAAAGTACAGGTAAGGAGGTCCAGACGTTACAAGGAGTATCTGATCATCACGATTCTTTCTCTATTTTTTTCTTTTGGAAGGTCATATTTTTTTTTAATATAATCACTTGGATCATGTTCTTTTATATGCAAATTAAGTGTTTAATCATTATAGGTTGATAATTTTGCTTCAAGATCAAGTGGATCACATGATCATGTAGAGAAGAAAAACAAGGGACTCAAATTAACCTTGTGGAAAAAAGGAGAGCAAAAAATGAAGAATTTGAAACTAGAAGATCAAAAGCAACAGATCATAGAAACTGATTACAGCAGCAACAGCTCTTCCAACAACAATATCATCCCAATTAGGGTTTGTTCTGATTGTAACACTACTAAAACCCCTCTTTGGAGAAGTGGTCCTAAAGGCCCTAAGGTAATTATTAATATTTTTCTAATATGTTTTACTTGAGTCGAGCGTCAATCGAAAACAGTCTCTCTATCTTTACAAGGTAGGGAATAGGGATAAGACTGCATACACAGTACTACCCTTTTCAGACCACTCTTGTAAGATTATACTGAATATGTTATTGTTGGTTTATATGAGTCAAATGAAGTATTCCTACCTTTTTTCTGATATGCTTTACTTGAGCCGAGTGTCTATCAGTAATAATCATTTTACCTTCCACATTAAGAATAAAATTACATACACAACACTCTCCCCAGATCCCCGCTTGTGGGATTACACTAATTAAGGGTATATATATAGTTGTTGTAACTTATATACACTGATCAATTATTGCGGAACTAGGAGTTCTAACAAGAGGGTTAAGAAAAATATCAAATTAATTTAAAGATTTTGGGAATTAAATTTGTGACGTCTCCAAAAATATTGTCATATTTATACCAAATTTCTAAAAAATGCATTACTTTTTGAAGGATCCAGTACATACATATCGATATTTTTTTAAGAGTCTCAACAACATAAATTAAAAATGTGATTTACTATGCATTTTTTGGATTACCCATAAGATTACTATAGACAGTTACCTATTGGATAGGTCATTTTCAACACATAGTGTGGATAAAGTAAACACTCATGTCATGAGTACACAAAAACTAGTCTCACTTAGTACTTTTGACTAGAACTTCTTAGTACATATTTGTAAATAAATAATTTTAAACTCAATAAGCTATATTTCTAAAATTTAACAAGTATTTAAAATTCTGAATCTGATTCTGACTCGCTTATGCTTTTTTTTTTGGTACAGTCACTTTGTAATGCATGTGGAATTCGACAAAGAAAAGCAAGGCGAGCAGCAGCAACAACAACAACAAATAATGGGACAAATTTCAGTAGTACTGAAACAACAACAACAACAGCAGCAGCAGCAGCAATGAAGATAAAGGTACAACAACAGAAGCACAAGATAACAAAAGTGAATACCAATCCTGTTGTACCCTTCAAGAAAAGGTGTAAATTTCTAAGTAACACTACTACTCCTGCACCTGTACCTGCACCTGCTCCTCGTGTTGGTTCATCATCATCATCATCGTCTTATAATAATAACAACGACGTGCAACAAAAGAAGAAGCTTTGTTTCGAGGATTTCTTTGTGAATTTGAGCAATAATTTGGCAATCCATCGCGTTTTTCCACAGGATGAGAAGGAAGCGGCAATTTTGTTAATGGCATTATCTAGTGGCCTTGTTCATGGTTAATGTCATTATAAAATTTTCTTGAGTTTCCATTATTAGTTTAAGTTATTAATTAGATGGAGTAGCATCAAAATAGTTGTGTGAAATTGAGCTAGATTAATACTAGTGAGAGTGAGAGTTGTTATAAGTCAAGCAACAAAATTTTTAATAATTAGTACTTTAATATTAGTTAGCTAGGAGTTATAATAAGTTTGATATGTGTGTTGGTCATTGAACTTTTGTATGCTCAATGATAGTTTTTGAACAAGGTGACAATCAAGAATAGTTTGGTCACTTGTTCATCTATTATAGCCTTGTGTGATGATTTTGAAGTTTATGAAACAATATTTTACCCAAAATTGTTTTAAAATTTCAAGTTGTTAGAGAGAATACATTTTACTTAAATTAATTATCCTTTCTGTCTTATTGTATATATATGTAACAATATTTGATTGACACAAAATTGAAGAAGAAAAAAAAGGCGAAATAAATAGCATCTTTAGTCATGTTATTTATTGCGAAATTCTGATTTTAATCTTTTTTGTGATATTTGACTTAACACAAATTTAATTTTCAGTTAACAAAAATATGTATTTTTTATTCCTTTAGGTAGGAAATATATTTAGACGATTTATAGAACTATATTATCCTTAAATATTGAGTAACAATACAATTTTAATATCACACATGAGTAATTAAGTGAAATACTGGCTAGTTGGTAGTTTGGTAATTTTTGTGAAGAATCAATCGATCACAAGCAAAATGATTAAAAGTGCATCACTTTAATTAATTGAAAGTTCATGTACTTAGTCAAATATCACAAGGACCAAATATAAGTACCAACAATCGAAGAACTAAAGGTACGTGCTATTATATATACGATTTTTGAAATTCGTAATTTAAAACAAGTCATCTTCATTTGAGTGATTATAAATAGTTAATTATATGATAAGTTAAAGTTGAGTAATTTTCATATGTAGAATTATTCCATTTGTTCAGAAAGAGACTAATTAACAAAAAGTGTGTCACAAAAAATACAGCACACAGTATATTTTTATGATGTCCCCTTAATTACGTGCGACCGCCAAGTATATTAAAATTCTTTTTCGTAATGAGTAGAATATATTTGTGTACTCTGATATCATATTGTTAAATAATATAGTTTCTTATTTGAGTAAGAAAATCAATGAGTACAATGATCAACTTGACAAAAATATGTGGATGCTTAGGTTGGGTGTATATATATATGCAAAAAGAGTAACTATTAGGGTTTGGGACCATTTTTTACAAAAGAAAACAAATTAGGCTTTTAACAAAAAACATAAAGTGATACTTTACACTGTACATGGCTGGCATGAATGGCTATATATGAATCATAATTCTGATTTTTTTTTTTCATTTATAAACAGTAGCTCTTGGTGTTTGCAGAAGTCATTTTACAGTAAGAAAGTTACTATGTATAGTCAAATTTTTTTTATAATAATAATGTTATTTATTCGATTACTTTAATTTTTAATTATTATAACAAAATGTTCTTAGAGATAATATATAATATAACATAATAAGAAAATTGATTTCAAAGAAAACGTGATTGTTATAGTTGAATTATTATAAAAGATGATTGTTATACAGATGTCTGACTATACTTATATATGAAAAATATTTCTCCTGTTCAATTTATTTGTTTATTTTCTTTTTAGTTTATTTAAAAAACAATTTGAATGTCTCTTTTCTTTTTTGACAATTACTTAATTTCAACTTTCTACATAATAGGATTAAGATCACAAGATAAAAAAACATTTTGGTAAATTCTACGTATCTTTAGTATGAAGTCACAAGATTCAAAAATCTTCTTTTACTTTCTTGAACTTCATGTAAAGTCAAAATCAGATAAATAAATTAAAACGAAGGGAGCGAAAGAAAGCAAACAGAAAAACGAAAGTATTATTCTCACTCCATTTTAATTGACCAACGACAACAACATATGTACCTAGCGTGATGTTAAGGTCTGAGTAGGGTAGATTATATGTAGATTTTACCCCTAGGTAACTCCATTTGTATGAGCTCGTTCAAATTATCGGTCTCAAGTTTGAGTAAAGGAGGAAGGTTGCAGATGGTCAATCAGATACAACCTATCTACCTTATAAAAGTAAGATTGCATATATTTTATCCTTCATAAACCTCGTATGTAGGATTAAACTAAATTTATTATTGTTGTCATTATTGTATTACTATAAAAGTTTCTCGTTAAAAACAAAAGATAAATTACATTAAGTGATTTCTAAGTTTAGAAAATTATTATTTTTAAATGATTAAAGTAAGTATTATCACATAAACCGAAATCGAAGAAATATATAATATCTAATTTTCTCTTTTTCCGATGTCAACTCACCCTCATCTTACGGTCCCCTACGACCCACACCATAGAATAAAAACACAAAGAAGTTTAAACGTTAACAAAATGTTACAAACACATACGTCTAACATTTTTTTATTATTTTTATAGATGAATTCAAAATTTAAATTTTATCGATTTGCTATTTGATGATTTTATTAGTACATGAATTCATTATGCTTATAAATATATGGGTCGTTGTTTTATTATGCTTATATCTTCTAGATTCAACATCAATCATATGCTTCAACCTTGGATCAATTGCTGGAGAAAATTTTTTATATGAAATCACTGAAAAATCTAAATAAACTTTGTAATGTTACGAAAAATTCTAGAACATTATAATTTGTAGCTATATATTCTTGAATTGGACGAATTATCCGAAGAGGATTTGACTATATGCATATCGCTAAGGTAATTTTTGCTTCTAGTCTTTAATTTCTCATCTATATTGCTTAAATAAACATAGATATTTTTTCTTATCTCGTAAATTTTTACTATAAAATTTTGAAGTGTCTATTTCTGTACACTCAAAGTTAAAGTGCATAAATAACAGATGAGGCCAAGTCAAAAGACATATTTTATATATATATATATATTATACTTTTTTATAATAATAACATATTCATTAAGCAGTACACTCTTTATAGAATTATTCTCTATAACAATCATATATTATAACAACACCTAAATAAAATTTAAACGTCCAATGACAAATACATATATGACATTATAAAAATACCTAAATAAAATCTAAACGTCCAGTGACAAATACATATGTGACAATACCTCATTATAATATATCTATGAAATTTTGAGTCAAACAATGTCACTATAATGAGATTTGAGACAAATACATATGTGACATTATAACAACACCTAAATAAAATCTAAACGTCCAATGACAAATATATATGTGACAATACCTCATTATAACATATCTATGAAATTTTCAGTCAAATAATGTCACTATAACGAGATTTGAGTGTATCGTATTTTATTATTGTTAGAGTATTGGGCCATTTAAATGGAAGTTGGATGAAGCCCAAATTCATTCGAATGGATCCCAAATTCGATCCGGTTTCATCTGATTTCTGTACTGAACCCCTCACATCCTCACCAATGGGCCTTTTCTGAAGCTTTCTTCAGAGATTTTTGCCGGAATTCATCGTAGCTCTGTCGGAGGTGGTGGAAATCGCTGCTCACAGCTCATCGGAAAAGGTATATAACTCACTTCTTCTTATTTTGGCTCTGTTTGTTTGCTTAGTTGACCGATAGCTTTAGTAAGGCTAAGGGTTCCTCGTATGATCGAGATTTTGATCTTTCGCTTGTTGAATATGTATGTGTGAATATTGAAAGTGCATTCTGGACTGATTTCATAATCTTAATTTGCTACTGTTCTCACTATCTTGGCCTCCATGATTAGTCTTGAACTGTTCTATTCGTCTTAGTTTATTTTCTGTTTGTTATGAATCTGCGTTAATAATCTATGTTCAACGTCGTGTTATTCATTCTTTGTCTTAAGCTAAATTGTATGAATCAAGGTATATTTCGTGTTTTCATTACTCCTCATCTCGAATCTGTTCACTGGAATGTTGTCAAACTATTATCTGCCTATACCTACCTTACCTTATCTTCAAGCATCAGGACCTCCGTTATTTGCTGTTGGTATCGCCTTTAGATAAGTGCAGGAGTCTCAAAATTGATTGGCATGTTCTCGAGCTATGTTTAATATCGAAATGAAGTGTTATGTCCTGCTTTACCTTCCATGATTCTGTATATGTCAACTTATTCTTCAAAGTGGTAGTTTAGCTCTCTTTTAAGTGCTTTAAATTAGAATTTGTCCAATAGACATGTTTGGCCAGCTTATTATTTGATCTGAAGTATCTGGGGACTATTTGAGTTCATGGGGTAGGTTTTTAACTCTGATCTGGATGTTTTAAGGTTTTTTTTATGTCTTTGGGGATAGTGATTTAGGTTTTCTGATGGTTTGACATACGTGGAATGTTGAGAACCTGATAATGAACATGAGATCAAGTTTGGTTTTAATCAAAATAGAGTCTATTGTCAAAGTGTTGCCTCCCTGTTTGTAGTCATTTGTTGTGTTAGCCTCCTAACCCCCCTATTTTGCTTCAATTTATAATATGTTATGCTCAAATAGTTACAGAAAGAAGGATATTCTAGTTAGTCTGTTTTGGTTTATTTCTCTTAGTTGAGTTTCCATTTGAAAAATCATTTTCTGTTTTCCCTTAGTTCTTGTGTATGCTAATAGATGGAATTTGCTGATCCAAAAGTTATTTTTGTTTCCTTTATGTGTAGTTCCCTTGCTTCCTTGTCTCTTTATTCTCAATTAGTCTATACTTGATTTTAGTTTCATAAGGGGAAGTCTTAGGTGAATTTGTCATTGTTTTGACTGTTGTGAATAGGAGTTTGGCTGAAGTTCGTCTCGATGTTTTGCATTTGATAACTAATTAGTCATTCAGTTTCTGTATTCAATGTTAATTAGGGCTCGCTTATTTTGTTCAAAGTTTTGGCCCGAGATTTTTTCTTACCTAAATAGTGTATTTGCTATGTTAAAAATGATCTCGTATCACTGTTGCTTCATTAGGATACATGACATACCTCTCCTAGCATCTGATGTCTTTTGAAACTTGAAGCTTTTTTTCATGTTAAATTATGGTTGTCCTGCATTTTCTTCCCATACCCCACTTGTGGGATTACTCTAGGCCTATCCCTTAATAAATCTTGTTTCTGTTTTCTGCATATTGATAGCTACATCTTCCAATTAACCAAATATTTCCTCTGTGCAGTTCAGCTGATAATTGAAGGATCTCGTGGACATGGCAACGTATTTATGGAGGAAATATGCAGATTATGTATACACAAAATGGGAAAAGACGCTCCTCTGGGATATGGTAGAACCATTTAGGAGACCAAAATCGTTTACTCCTCTTGTTACTATCTACGTATGTGCATTTTATACAGGGGTTATTGGAGCAGCCATCACTGAACAACTCTACAAGGTATAGTGGCTTTACATCCTTTTTTAAGCACTAACTGTTTTGACATATTTGTGGGGATAGCTGCTTTGTGAAGTTAGTTTTAAAAGTTGAAAGCACCGATGGTTTCTTGGTTGGACGGGTATAGGCAAGATTATGAATGCCCAATTATAGATAGTTCTAGTGCAGGGTATATTGGAAATGGACCTTGCCTCCTCTTGTTTTTATACATGGTAAAAGGGGCCATTCAAGTTACAATATAACTAGTTCCCTACCTCTTTGGTAATGTTTATCTGTAACATTACCTTAGAAAAAGTTACATGAGAAGTGTTACTTCAAAGCATGACAGTTCCACACATCATTCTTAAGTTCCTCACCCTCCAAATATGATATACTGCACCTGCAAGAGTCAGTCTGTGTACTTCAGCTCTTGAACTTCTTTCCTTTGCATAGCTAAGGACTAAGGTACCATTGTAGTTCATCTTCCCAGTGTCTTGTGTTCTTGTTGATACCTTGCCATTTGAGAAGCTTTTGCCAGATGTGGGCAGATATCATACAAGCAAAACAAATGTGAGCGACTTTCATTGTCTTGATCATATAATGGAAATTTATAGTCACTCCCCATTTAAACAGCTTATCTCTCCAATCTAAGGATAACGATCCATCTAGGCGATCCTAGGTTGTTGCATATTAACTCTGTCGGTTCAACTTTCTGCAAAACCTCCCCTAATTGTCAGGTGCTTAGTGTTGTTCATTCCAAACTAATGTTAATTAAGTTACCAACCATGAACAAAAAGGTGGTTGTCTCTGCCATTGGTAACTTGAATATGAACACTTCCATTGGACTAATTGAAGTATTCTGTATGAATTCTTGGCTAAATATCTGCACATAACATCTCCAACAGTACAAGAAAAAAGGGAAGAAAAGCCTAGCAATCAACTTCCTGTACTATAAATATATTAGTCCAGAAATATACTCTCCATTAAATTATTCAGCAGCTAAGAAGCGAGGAGACACATAAGACTTAGCTCTCCGAGCCCTTTGCCGCCTTCTTGTCACCTCCAGCCTATCAAAAAGCTGTCTGTGAACCCATGTTTGTTATCCAAAGTATGCTGCAGTAGGAGTGAGCACACTGGTCTCTCTCCATCATTTGACCATCTCCTACCTCTGGAACTCGTCCTACTCGGAGTTTTTTACCATGGACCGGATTTTGAATCAACATTTGTTTCATTTACTTGATGCTAAAGAGATTCCACTGCAGGTAAGACATCTGTTTGAAGGTCCTTCTGATCCTTTGTCCTCCTTGCTTGACCCCTCCTTGGCTGATTACACACAATACCTTTTTCCTTCTTTTTTGCAACCTTAAAGTAACTAAGACTATTATCTATGTGCCCCTTTCTCAGATTGCTTCATCCGACTGGAAGCAGTCCTTTCTGAAAAAAACAGCTTCATTTAAGTATTTGCTAGCTTAGGAGTATCAACAATAAAATTCCTATTTGATTACTTAATAATTCCCAAATGTATTATTAACAGTTTCTAATCATAAACTAGATTATTAATTAATTTCTTGACGTATGTATCCAATGAATTGGAAGAAGTACATTGTTTGTTCTTTCTGTCTGAAAAGATCAAAGCAGTCAAAATAAGAGGTTTATATAAATACATCTATTTTAGCTACTCACATTGCTTCTGTTGTTTGCTCCTCTCTCTGATCTTATTCTTGACTTTTTGCTATTTATACGTTATATATTTGCTCAACATTAAGACTTCCCCTTGTGTATTAAGAATGATATTCTTTTTTCCAGCCTTATGTTTACTGCCAATTCCAAATTCTTGTCTTTTAGTATAAGAGTTTTTTTTTACCATAATGACAGGAGAAATACTGGGAAGAACACCCTGGGCAAGAAGTGCCTCTAATGAAACCAATGTTTTATGGTGGCCCTTGGAGAGTAATGAGAGGTGACGTTCCTCCTATGGGGAAGTTCGATCTCTGAGCTGCAGTCAGTTAGATAGTTATTAGGCATCCAACATAAGCTCTAGGAGAAGGAAAACTATCACCTTAGGCTTTGGTTCAATGGCAAAAGTACTACAACACGCGATGTGTGATAGATACACATGAGTTCAACTCTTGCCAGGGAACCAAGTCTATTAAGTAGAGAGGAGTAAAAGGGCAGACCCATTATCCACCAATTCCGAAACTGGTACGTAACAAAAGAAAGGTACCATTTTTCTACAATTGTTGTGCATTTATATTTGAACTATCCTCTCTTGTAAAGATTATAATATAGGTTTCCAAATTTTATCTATACCTATTTTAGTCCTTCCCTGTATTTCTCCTGTCTTCTTATTTTTAATTGGTATTTTTCATTTCTGGTTTTATGTTTGTATTTGTATAAAATATCAAAAGAAATTTATTTTCACGGCTGGATTTCCCAGAATGTATTAAGTTTGATGCATAAAAAAACCAAAAGCATGAAGTTCACAATGTTTTTGTCCATCCCCCAAAGATAGAGGGTAAGATCTGTGTACATCCTTCCCTCCCCAGACCCCGCTTGTGGGTGTGATGGTGTTGTTGATGGATAGGTTTGTCCAAGGGACAAATAGTACTTTATTAGAGTACTTTCTCTTTACAATTATTCTTGCAACAACATACCCAGTGAAAATCCCACTAAGTGGGGTCTGGGGAGGGTAGAGTGTACGCAGACCTTACCACTACCTCGTGGAGGTAGAGAGGCTGTTTCCGGAGGACCCTCAGCTCACAATTATTCTTGCAGATTATTGAAATGGCCTAACCACAGTGGGACAATGCCTAACAACTTTAATGAAGCAACTCGAGGGTGCATTGAATTAGACGTGTCAAGTGGGTCGGGTGGGATTAGACCTGACCCGGTTCTTTAAGGCTTCAGTCCATGGATTCCCGGGACAGTCGGGAAAGGCTCAGCTTAAGGAGCTTGGTTGGGAGTTGGGCCATTTTGAAACTTGGAATGGAAGACACAGGCCCATTAAGCAAATTTGTTGGGCCTGGTGAAGTAATGTTCAAGTGGGCTAGGTTTTGTTTGTCTTGTTATTTAAACTTGCAAATACTTTAAATAATTAACTAGAAATCACATCTAATTACTCCTTATGTGCTAAAAGTTGTGAGGCCCATGACGGAGGATGGGTCAATGAGAAGGACTGACAGGTTGTAACAATGTACGATATCTTAGATGAATTCCACATCGGAAAGAGAGGAAAGTTATGAGCTTTATAATCCATAGCATAAGTCTACACGGTATACACATTTTTGGGCTCAATGATGACGTAGTCTAAGAGATGAGATATATTGATGAGCAGAAGTGAACAATACGTACCTTGGGCTTAAAGCTGTGACAAGGTCCTCCTTTAATGTTAAAACTCAATGTCTAATGAAAAACCGTCACATAAATTGAAACGGAGAGAAACTGTATGGTATTAATTGTTGAGACGTGGTCTAGTTTGGCATGTTCATTTTTCTCATTCTATACAATTTGTAATCTTTTCTATAGTACTATCCAAAACTAGTCATCCATATGTTTTATTCATATATAAGACGGGACACAAAAATACTGATACAACTTACACTGCTAACAATGGTTTCCAAATGAGGAATTGACTTGTCTAAGCTAAAAGCACAGTGGTCCAACAAGACAGTGTATGGTTTTTGCAAGAGGGGACCCAAGTAGTGTTCTCATGCTGTGTGTATATCTGTTATTTTTTGGATTTATGTAACTATCAATGAATTGGGTGAAAATTAGGGTTTACTTTTTGGTAGAGAAAAAGACGTTAAGTGAATTCTTCTCATCTGTCTAAGTCTTAATAATAATAAGCAGGTTTATTTGTACCTATGCGTAGACAAAGTTATCTAATAACTGTACTCATTGGAGGTAATAGGTTTAAATGAAATAACTCGCTATAAAAAGCCTGAAACATGTGTAAGACTCTCTAGACCTAAAGAATGACGTTCAAAAGATAATTTGTGCGCTCAAGGATGTGACTCAATGAAGTTGGAAGAGAATCATGAGATCTTTAGGTTTAAGTTTCAATGAAGGCAAAAAGACACATGTGATTTCTTCCTTTTCACCTGGCGTATTTATGCTTATGGGAAGTAGCAACTACCTATTGGTATAACCAAGGTTGGACGGACTCGAAAACCGCCATCATAAACTAAAGATTTAAAAGAAAACTTGATAATGTGTGAGTTTATTTGATCTTAACACAATCCACAAGTCCCAAAGACCAAAAGACACCTGGTACTTGTTGTTGATGTGAGGTAACATGTATCTCGTGGATTTAGTCAAGGCATGAAAATTGGCTCGAACACCATGATCATTAAAAAAAAACAATTCCTAACCCTATGCCTTGAATGTTAGGATGTGGGGTGGCGTGGGTGGGGGTAGGGGTGGGTTGTGGGCTCTATAGAAAGTTTCTAGTCTCCTCTATGGTCCTGCTCTATTAATGGTCCAAAACACAAGTGACAAAAAGGATGCTTATAATTGTCTCAATGAAGATAGAAGAAAAGCCAGTGGAAAATAACTTGCTTTGTCTTCGCATATGTATATATTACTATTGCAAGGAATTATACATTATACAACAAGAGGAAATTCCAAGTTTGAAATGAAGTTACTATATATATATATATATATATGAACACTAATTGACCAAACTAAAAGAAGAAATTAGATACCCCCTTGTTTCAATCTGTTTGACTTGATTCAGAGTACAAGTCGAGAGTTTAGATAGAGATAAGGTCTACATACATTTCACCATCCCGAGACTCCACTTACAAAAATAAACCACATTGGAGTTATTGATTTGGAGTACATTAATAAAGGGTGACCAGAAGGACCAATGTGTATGTCTTGACAACTCATTACTAGTAGTAATATATATTCCTTCTCAGTTAGTTTATATAGTATTCTTTTTCTTTATAATAATTTTGAAAACAATGTTGTACTTCTCTATTTAGAAATGATTTAACTGTAAATTTCTTATTTTAATTGTAATGAGATAATTTTTTAGTCACATTTAAGATTTATTTTAAATGACAAGTTTCAAAAGTCTTGAATTATGAGTTTATCACATTCAAATCCTAACCAAAAAAAAAAAAAAAGGATATTTCTTTTCATTTGATTGAGCGGATAAAGTCATTCGATACATGTGTTAGCTAGGGGGGGGGAGGATTTGTTTCTAGGTATCTTTGAAATAATTAAAGTGTACATAAACTATCAATTATTTCGGTTATGAAAAATGTTTTTTCTTAATAACATTTATATTCAATCAAATAATATCATATAAATTAATATTTATCCCAATAATCCTTGTAATTTTATTTTTTCTAAAGTCACTATCTCTATAAATTAAATGTAGGACCAGCTGACAATTGCCAGGTAATATTTAAATTGACACAAGATTTTATAGCAAATTCTAAAAGATACCCTCACCCCACCATTTGTCCCCCACTAAGAAACTGACAAAAATATAAAGATAAATGTGTTATATGTGTATTGAGAATGTTAGGTTCTTGTTGATAATGTTTTCTAGAAGAGTTAAAAAGGATAAAAAAAGATACATCTTTTTCATCTTATCAGGTTTGGTTTCATCCATAAATTATTGAGAGTATAAAAAATTTCTATCTGAATTATTACTCAATAGTTAGCAAAAAACATCTAGACGTTGACTAGATTAAATATTTATCTAAAAATGCTTTTAGGAGCATTGTCTATAATATTTTTGTCCACCTAATATATATAATGACTAGTAAATTTATCCGCACTTCGCGCGAGAATTTAATATCACAGAATTTATAAAATAATATTTAAAACCTATCAGTCATTAAAACTAAAACACTATATTATCTTACATACAATATTACGTAGTAACAAACATTAACAATGTAAAGGAAAATGGAAATTATTACATCTTATCATTTATCCTTAATAACATAAGCATAAATTAATGACTATAAAAATACATACCAGGATCTGTAACATAAGCAATGGTGTCAGTGAGCCACTCAACATGAGCAAAGTACACAAATATTTAATTGTGAAGAAGAAGAGGAGGTTCAGAATTTTCGTTGTTTTAAAATGAGAAGAAATCCTTCTATTATAGAAAACAAAGAGTAGTGTGAACAAATGTTTATTGTGCCTTATTGGACAGGTTACAACTATTTGAAAAAGTTGCAACCCTTCGTAAAGGACACAACCTTTCATAAAAGTCGTAACTCTTCATTAAAGTCGCAACTTTTCATAAAAGTCACAACTTTTCATAAAAGTCGCAACTCTTCATTAAAGTCGCAACTTTTCATGAAAAGGGAAGACTAGTTTTGGAAATAAATAAATTAAAAGAAAATTCTTGTTTGTGGTGACGCCACATAGGCGGGCCTAAAGTTCTCTTATATATATATATATATATATATATAT
>JAJOOR010020510.1:0-18637 GCA_036250505.1 Solanum acaule | reverse complement strand
CATCTCCCCCCTCCCCCCCCCCCCCCCCTCAAATAATAATTTTATCCCACTCCCCTATCCCTCCGTTTTCAATTTTTTTTTTCCTCGTTTTGTGTTAGATATATACATACCTTTTTTAGGAAAGTATTTTTTTTTATTTTCCGCAAGACTTTTTTTTAAATAAATTTTTTACTTATATTATGTTATATCTGGTACACAAGTAGAAAAAGATTCCTAAAAATATATGTACATATCTTACACAAAATGAGAAAAATATAAAAAAATTAAAAGTAAATTAGGAGCAGAAGATTAGATAAGGTGGGGTAGAATTTTTTTTTTTTTGGGAATGAGTGGGTGGTTTGGGGGGGAGTGAAGTATGAATTTTTTTAAAAATATTTTATAAAAGAAATTAAAAAAAAAATGAAGGGGGATTGTCCGGGGGGGAGGGGAGTGGGGTAAGAAAATAAATTTAATTTTTTGAAAATAAAATTAATTTTATTTGGGGATAATAATACTTTAATTTTTAATTTTTAATTAATACTAATAGTTTATTATTTAATTTTCGTCAAGATGTAATATTTTATCTATGTGAAATGACATGTGTCAAGGTTTGTTCAAATAATAGAGAGAGTGTGTATTACACACAAGTGTGTTTCTCAAAATGATAGTTTAGGTATGAACACACTCCCAATAGTTTAGGTATGAAACTAAAAAAAAAATGAGATAGTTTAGGTGTGTTTTTGATATTTATCTTCAAAAAGGTATTAAAAAGTATGTTTCTTTTACCAATTATAGTAGCTTTCTTCATTCTTTTTTTTTTGAAAATTATCAATTCCTTTTTTTGGTTATAACACTTCGAGATTAACTATTATCCACTGATGATTGACAAGAAAAAATTGCATCATCAGTTCATTTTTAGAAATACTTATTTCTCTTAATTTAATTATTATATTTTCACATTTAAAGATTAATGATTTTTCAGCTTCTCTTTTTATTTCTATTTTTAAAAACACGTTTTACAAATCTAAGATTTTTTTTTTTTTTTGAAATAACGTTTAAATATTTTTGATACTATCGACTTTGAATATTATCTAAATAAATTGGAGTTCATATGATGGTATATGGATCAAAGTTTGTTTTCAATTAATTTTTGTATTGTTGATTGAATGAATTAAGAAGAGAAAACACCGTCTAAAGCAATGAAAGCACCAAATTGTTTCAATGGTGTTGATGTAGAATAAGGTGAAAACAAAGAGGACAAGAGAAAGCAGTGAAAAATCTTTTTTTTGGCAACCAAATAAGAATTCTTAACAAACTACTATAATTAATTCAGAATTCAAGTTACTATACAATACTATTTTTGTTATTTTTATTTAATTATTAATAATATGTGAATACATTAAGATAAATAAGTGTTCCTAAAAATAAACTGATGGTGTAATTTTCTTGTCTACCATCCGTGAAGAGAAGTTAACTTTTTTTTATGGGAAATTTTTCAATCCTTTTTCGATTATAATTGCTATGCCAAATAGGAGTTTTTCATACAATCAAAAGAGGAGTTCCTAATACAAATAGGAGTCCAAAACTAAATCCTTTTTGTTCTATGAATTAATTCTATGCTTTTATAAAATAAAAAGTTACAATTTCAAGCTCTTCTTCTCCAACTTTGTTTAGCTTCATCTCAATCTCCACCTTTCAGATCTTCTAAATGTAAATTATGAAATTTTGATTATCTTGTTTCTATTTTCTATAAATTTTGCAGGAGCACTGAATCAAATATTTAGGAGTTTGAAATTCATTAAAATCCTTATTTAATCTAGATAAGAAATCATAATATATAACACATCTAGATCAATTAGAATTTTATCTTAGATAAAAAAGAATTTTTTAATTCTATTTTATTACTAATATTTTAGATGTGGAGAAAAACGGAAGTAGTAATATTTTAGATGATGACACCGATAGTATTTGTCTTCTCAAGAGAAGCTAAAGATCTTCAGATTAATTTTTCAAATATTATTTAATTTTGTTTAGCTTCAACTTCTTTGACCGTTTAATCTTTTGGAATTTTTCAAATATTATTTAATTTTGTTTAGCTTCAACTTCTTTGACCGTTTAATCTTTTGGAATTGGGAAAGGAAAAAGTGCAAAGAATGCAAAGGCAGACCCAACTAAGAAATTTCTTTGTTTTTTTTCCTTCCCAATGTTCAATATCCACGAGAAATTGTCTGTAATAAGACCATCTCCAATCCTACTTTATATTACTCTTCATTCTCTATATTTGAAGATATAGCGAATGCCCTCTCCAAACATTCTCTATTTTAACCTCTATTCTCCAATTATAGAGAGTTGGAAAACTATTATTCATACTCTCTATTTCACTTTTTGAATCTTATATTATTATTTCTATTATTTTATAATTAAAATATTATATTCATACTCTATTTCACTTTTTAAATATTATATTTTATTTCTATTATTTTGTAATTAACATATTATTTTTCATATAAGGCTATTAATTAAATCTCTAATATTCGTAATTCTTTTTAAATGTAATATAAAATTTTAAAAATATATATAATTTAATAATAGTAATTTCATTCGGAATTAATAATATTTTTATTTTTATTTTATTTTCGTTACTTTGTGATACAATTTGATGTTATTATTAATTTTCACTATGAAGAATGCACACAATTTAAATGATAAGATAAGAAATTTAATTTAAAAATACAATACATAACATAATAATTTAAATACAAGATTACAATACAATGCAATACATAATAATTTTAAAAATCACAATAATAATTTAGTAATCCGGTAGGTTGTTTCTAGATTTAACAATATTCGAAAAAGGTATTAGTGTATGATTTAGAGAAGTTGTGGTTGTGATTGCAGTTGTGCTTGTTGATTTCTTTTTTCAATTATTCATAGTTGTTCTTTAGAAATTCAGAATAAAATATAATTTAATATTAAATAAAGAATTTCAAAAAATTAAATCTTATATTACGTGAAAATTATATAGGATGATTATTTGGGGAAAAAAGAAAAAAAAGATTTATATTATGAAATAAGAAAATAAAAATGAAATAGAAATAATAATATAATATTGAGGAGAAAAAAGAAGATTCATTTTTAGAGAGTAAAATGGAGAATTGAATTGGAATTGGTTATCCGGAAAAATAGAGAACTTTATATTTGGAGAGTAAAATAAAGTGTATGGTTGGAGATGTGATAGTAACAATTATTTTGACAAAGGTGGATTTTATCATAAAGAAGAAGTACTTGAGCTTCATAATGAATAGGTAATTGGGTAATTTACATTAATCTAAGCTAATTTTTGTTTGACATAATCAATGTAGTCTTTTCTTTCTTAGATTGGATGAGGAAGAAAGTATATTTTGGGATAATTTCATAGATCTCCCTTCATATTTTGCTCTATAATATTCTTCAGAGATTTCCCTTCATGCTTTGATCTATAATATTCTCTAGAGATCTCCCTTCATGTTTTGCTCTATAATATTCTTCTTCTGTGGTGGTTTAGGATATTACTCCTACCTCTCTTATTTTATGTCACGATCCAGATCGTCGTGACTGGCATCCACACTAACCCTCTGGTGGGAGAACCACTACTACAACCCAAACCAAACAAGTAAACCAAAACTAAAACATTTAAGTTATGGAAGCAAGTTAAATACTAAGGAAATAAATAGGGAGTTCCCATAAACTCCAACAAAAGTCTAACAACAAACTAAACAATGCGGAAGAAATAACCTAAAACCTGAAAGTCAATATACCAAAACATCTAAAGTTCAACAAGTCTAAACAAGAAGGGATGCAACCCCAAACTAATGTACTAATAACTAATAGAAATGTTTAAGTCCGGAAGTGGTGGACATAGATGAAAGAGAGCCCATGGTAGCCCGAAAGAACTGGCTTACTCTTGAATTCGAAACGACGATCATTGATCTTCTAAACGAGGTCTGTCAGTAGCCGCTTGAAGATGCCCTGTACTCAACAAAAATAAGAGCAAGTGCAGTATCAATACACAACCACAATGTACTTATAGGATCACACGGCTATCCCACTAAGTGTAACATAAGCAAGTCAATACAACATTATAAACATGCAAAATACCGAACATATACAATATCGATTACCACATGCGCAACAATATACACAAGTATGACAAGTCATTGGTTCTCTCATTGAACCCAAACCCAAACAGTTAGCATACCGGAACGTGGTACCCGATCCAATGTTATGCTGGAATGTGGCAACTGATCCCATAATTATGCTGGAACGTGGCAACCGATCCCAATTAGTTATGCCGGAACATGGCAATCGATCCATTCAACATACCACAATCACAAGTATCTTCTCAAGTTCATACAAATAAGTCATGATTCATGACATTCATCATTCATCTATCTCATTTACAATAAGTGTGATCAATAATGCCACATTCGCATACATGCAAGTATCATAATGAAGCAAGAACAAACATATATCACACAATCATTGAATCACAACCATCACCTACCTCGAAACAAGCTTGAAACCCTAAGAAACTTGATCCTTCCCTTTCCGAATTCGTTCCGCTTGTTCTTGGTCTACAAACAATCATAATAACACGGGAATCAATAAACAATCACTAATTACTCGGATTACTAACAATTTTAACAACCCTAGATCATACCCATGATTCCGAGTATCCAAACTAGGGCTTTTTTCACCATGGTTTCCAATTCAAAACCCTCCCACATTGATAATTACCCATCCTAGTACGTTCTATGGATCGAAAAACGGATTCGGGGAGTGAAAAACGTACATTTAGCCTCAATAATGGTGGAAAACTGTTAGGAGTCTCCTAGGGTTCGTTATTTAGCTCTAAAAATTGAAAAGTGCAGAATGAGGTCGTTTAGGGGTTTATTTACGACCTTAAGTCGCATCGAACCTGCCACAGCGGCCCTCAACCTGCTGCAGCGGCACCGCCAGAGCGGCAAAAAGCCCCGCCAAGGCGGATTACACGAACCAGTGAGCTATTTTAATAAATCCAAGACCCCCATTTCACAACACACCTCTAACCAACGACGTTCAGAAAATACCGTTCACACTAAGATCGATTCTGAGAGTTCTACTCGCCCTAATTCAATTCCGTAAAGTTGTACGGATTCCTTAACGAGTTATCTAACTACTCATTTAATCAAAATCATAATTAACACCCCCAATTGTTACCATATTTCCCTACACCTTAAAGACTCCAATTTTGTCCAAATTTGGACTAGGTTGGGAAAATCCAAATACTACGAAAAAGTTTTCCGACCCAAAATTTTCCCCGTTGGCTTTTCTATAATGAAAGAACCCGTTCTTTACAATAGATACCAATTTACCCATCACTCGTCCCCAATTGACAAACTTAGGGGAAAAAATAGGCTAAGGAAGGAAGGAAGTAGTACCTGAATCGACGAACAATTGGGATACTTGTCTCGCATGTCCCTCTCGATCTCCCAAGTAGCTTCCTCAACTGGACGATGCTTCCATTGAACCTTCACGAACTTAATATCCTTGGTCCTCAACTTGTGCACATCACGATCAAGAATTGCAATCGATTCCTCCTCATATTGGAAGTCCTTGTCTAACACAATTGAGTCTTACTTAATGATGTAATCCCCGTCACTATGATATCTCTTCAACATGGACACATGAAATACTGGATGAACGTCCGATAGATTAGGAGGTAAAGCCAATCTATATGCTACCGGTCCTACACATTCAAGAACCCCAAAGGGACCAATGTATCGTGGACTTAGTTTGCCCTTCTTGCCAAATCTCATCACCCCTTTCATGGTGATACCTTAAGAAGAATATTCTCATCGATTTGAAACGCCATGTCTCTCACCTTATGATCCGCATACTTCTTCTGTCTACTCTAGGCTGCTAGAAGCTTAGCTTGAATACTCTTCACCTTATCTTGAGCATCCTTCACTAAATCAACCCCCAAAGGTTTCACATCTCCAACCTCAAACCAACCTATGGGTGATCTACATCCCCTCCCATAGAGTGCCTCAAATGGTGCCATATCTATGCTGGAGTGATAGCTATTATTATAGGAGAATTCACATAAAGGTAGGAACTTATCCCAATGCCCTCCAAAGTCAATCACGCATGGCCGCAACATGTCTTCTAACACTTGAATAGTCCTCTGTGATTGTCCGTCTGTATGTGGTTGGAAGGTTGTACTAAAAGTGAGTTGTGTGCCCAATTTATCATGCAATTTCATCCAAAACTTGGATGTGAATTGGGTACTACGGTCTGAGATGATAGAGAGGGGCACCCCATGCAACCTCACAATCTCTTTCACGTAAACTTTAGTCAATTGTTCAACATTATAATCTATTCTTACCAGAATAAAATGGGCTGACTTGGTCAATCTATCAACCACTACCCAAATAGAATAAAACTTCCCCAAAGTCTTGGGAAGACCAACCACAAAATCAATGACTATTTTTCCCACTTCCATTCCGGAATTGACATTCTTTGAAGCAAACCTACAGGCCTTTGATGCTCATACTTCACTTGTTGACAATTTTGACAATTCACCACAAACTCCGCTATGTCTTTTTTCATACCCGGCCACCAATTAATTCGCTTCAGATCTATGTACATCTTGGTCACACCCGAATGAATAGAATATCGCGAACCATGAGAATCTGCCAATAATTTTTTAATAAAATCATCAACTCGAGGAACACAAATTCTTTCTTTGAAACTAAGTATACCTTCTGCATCAAGAGTGGTCTCTTGTGCCTTACCAAGCGCAGTCTTCTTTCTAAGCTCCTCCAAATTTTCATCTTCAAATTGTTTGGCCTTGATCTCCTCAATGAACGTGACCCTCACTTCAATACTAGCTAACACCCCACCTCTTTTTGAGATGTCCAATTGCATGAATTTAGACTCCAAGGTTTGAATTTCCTTCGCCAAAGGTCGCTTGATTACACTCAAGCAAGCTAAACTACCCATACTCACTGCCTTTCGACTCAAAGCGTCTGCTACTACATTAGTCTTACCCGGATGGTATTGAATGGTGACATCATAATCTTTAAGTAACTCCATCCACCTTCGTTGTCTCAAATTCAGATCCTTTTGAGTGAACACATGCTGCAAACTACAATGATCAGTAAATACTTCACATGTAACACCATAGAGTAATGTCGCCAGATCTTAAGAGCAAACACTACCGGTGCCAACTCCAAATCATGTGTTGGATAATTTCTCTCATACACCTTCAATTGACGCGAGGCATAAGCTATAACATTCTTATCCTACATCAACACAACACCCAAACCAGAATGTGAAGCATCACAATAAACAATAAAATCTTTACCTTCAACCGTTAATGCTAGAATAGGCGCGATGGTCAAGAGAGTCTTGAGCTTTTGGAAGCTTTCCTCCAATTTTTCAGTCCATTCAAATGGTATCTCCTTTTTGGTCAAATTAGTCAAGTGAGTGGCAATAGAAGCAAAGTTCTTTACAAATCGACGATAATAGCTAGCGAGCTCCACTAAACTCCTCACTTTAGTCACAGAACTTGGTCGAACCCAATTCTTAATCGCCTCAATCTTTTGAGGATCTACCATTACCCATTCTTTTGAAACTACATGCCCCAAGAATGCAACCGAAGTCAACCAAAATTCACACTTAGAAAATTTAGCATACAACCTTTGTTTTCCAAGAACACCCAAAACAATACGAAGATGGTCGGCATGCTCTTTCTCACTTTTTGAATAAACCAAAATATCATCAATAAAGATTATGACGAAAGAATCAAGGAATGGCTTGAACACCTCATTCATTAAACTCATGAAAGTTGCAGGCGCATTGGTCAAACCAAAAGACATGACCAAAAACTCATAGTGCCCATAGCGAGTCCTAAACGCCATCTTGGACATATCCTCAAGCTTAATTTTCAATTGATGGCAGCCAGACCTTAGATCAATCTTACAGAAAACTTATGCACCTTGCAATTGGTCAAAAAGATCATTTATTTGAGGCAAATGATACTTGTTTCGAATAGTGACCCTATTCAATTGCCGGTAATCTATACACATTCTCATACTACCATTATTTTTCTTAACAAACAAAATTGGAGCACCCCATGGGGAAGCACTAGGACGAATAAATCCCTTATCAAGAAGCTTTTAAATTTGAGCCTTAAGCTCTCTTAATACTGTCGAAGCCATGCGATATGGAGGGATGGAAATGGGACGAGTTCCAAGCTCTAAATTAATGCAAAAATCTATATCTCTATCCGGAGGCATACCAGGCAAGTCATTAGGAACCACTTCTCTAAATTCTGACACCACAGAAATAGACCCAATGGATGGAGCCTCAATCTCAACATCCCTAATATGAGCCAAATAAGCCAAACAACCCTGCTCTACCAATTTTCTACCCCGAATGGAGGATATGATCTTCGCTTGCTTAGGCTTGTACACCCCTTCCCACTCTAATTTTTCTCTTCTCGGAATTTGTAGAGTTACAAACTTAGTATTACAATTAAGCACACCATAATATGGGGGCAACCAAGTCATGCCTAAGATTATATCAAAATCAGTCATATCCAAAATCACCAAATCAGCCCAAGTCTGAAAACCCATAAACAAAATAGGACAAGCACGATAGACATGGGTAACTATGACTGACTCTCCAACTAGGGTAGAAACATGGATAGGGGCATCAAGTATATCACAAATCATATCAAACTTTGAGGCAGATCGCATGGATACATAAGAATAAGTAAAACCTGGATCAAATAACACATTAGCCATCCGATCATAGACAAAAATAGTACCTATGATCACCGTGTCAGACACCTCTACCTCATTCTTTCCTGGAAAGGCATAACACTGAGCCATATCATCTTGACGATCCACTTCTCTGCCTGGTTACAGGTTACCCCTGCTTGCATTACCATTTCCTCTACCTCCACGACCTCGCTGATTACCTTCTCGCCCACCTTGTAGATGCCTTCGACCATTAATACAATTTCCCACGGATACCACTACTCTAGACTGCTACTGTGCGGAATCTAACACACGTGAGTAGGGAAAATCTCTCCTCATATACCTAGGTTCACCACAGTTGTAGCATGTACGGTCAAAAGATGGCCTGCTTCTCGCTGAATGTGCGACTCCTTGGCTATCCTGAATAAAATTATGAGGTGGAGTTTCCGAGTAATTACTTGTAGAGGTGGTCATAGCGGACTGAATTGGCTTGGCTGCAAGCGTTGGCCTCCCTGAACCTCTGGAATAAGAACCTTGAATGTTGCCTGAATTCTTGGCCCTTTTTGTCAATGCCTTAGCCTGACCGTCTTGCCTTACCCCCTCCACTTTCTTAACATAGTCAGTTACCTTATTAAAGTTCCTCCCTACAAAAGTCATATGAACAGATAATACTTGCAACTCAGAATTTAATCCCCTAATAAATAACCGGATTCTCTCTTTCCTCAGTAGTCACCAATTGAGTAGCATATCTTGACAAAGCATGAAACTTGGCCTCATAAGCAGCCACAATCATACCACCTTGCTCCAAAGCCATGAACTCATCCTTTTTGCGATCCCTCAAAGTCCTAGGCACATATTTCTCCAAAAACAGAGCATGAAATTAGGTCCAAGTAAGTGGAGGTAAAGTAGAAGATCTTCATTCCATAAAAGCTCTCCACCACTGCTTAGCCTCACCTTGAAGTTGAAAGGACACGAAGTCAACCCCATGCTGATGGACAATTCCCAACTAATGAAGCCTCTCATAGCAGTCTAAGATAAACTCATAAGCATTCTCATTCTCAGAACCAAGAAACACAAGAGGCTTTAGCTTCAAAAACTTAGTCAACATTTCATGCTTATTACCAGTCATAACAGAACCCAACAAAGGACGGAAGAAAGCATTACCTCCAGTCCCACCCACCTTGGGCGCAGTGCTAGCAACATGAGGATTAGTAGGAGCTTGAGTTGCTTGAGCAGAAGGAAGCACTCCAAGACCAACCAACCCTTTTAATAATGACATGATTTGTCGAGCTAACACTGGGTCTATGGGGGGAACATCGGTAGTCTCAGCCTGCATCTCTTCCTCTTGTCCCACATCCTCAACATTCTCAATATCAACATTCTCATCTTCAATCTCTTCATGATGCGCAAGAGGGTTCTAATTCATAGGAGCATTTTCAACAGGAGCTTCATTCCCAGCATGTGCTACTCTTCCACGGCCTTTACCCCTAGCTCTTCCTCTACGCCTACCTCGTGACCTCTCGCTGCAGATTTCTGAGCTGGAGCATTGACTGGAGCTACGGGCATAATGCTGTTGTATCTAGTATTAACCATCTGCGGATAGAAGAGTGAATGAGGTTAGATAGCAATTTGAATCGCCATATACCAATTAGAATCAAGTCATAGCACGAGAGGGACAAGAGAAAATAGAGAGATTTCCTAAAGTTCTATAGCCTTTCGAAGAAAAGTAAAGGCGTCCCCGTATCGTTCCGCGAGACTCTACTAGACTCATTTTGGTACATCGAGATCAACGACCCTAGGCTCTGATACCAACTTTGTCACGACCCAGACCGTCGTGATTGACACCCACACTAATCCTCTGGTGGGAGAACCACTACTACAACCTAAACCAAGCAACTAAACCAAAACTAAAGCATTTAAGTTACGAAAGCAAGTTAAATACTAAGGAAAGAAATAGGGAGTTACCATAAACTCCAACAAAAGTCTAACAACGAACTAAATAATGTGGAAGAAATAACTTAGAACCTGAAAGTCAATGTACCAAAACATCTAAAGTTCAACAAGTCTAAACAAGAAGGGATGCAACCCCAAACTAATGTACTAATAACTAATAGAAATGTCTAAGTCCAGAAATGGTGGACATAGACGAAAGAGAACCCATGGCAGCCCGAAAAAATTAGCTCACCCTTAAATCCGAAATGATGATTACTGATCTTCTAAGAGAGGTTTGTCAGTAGACGCTTGAAGATGCCCTGTACTCAACAAAAATAAGAGCAAGTGCAGTATAAGTACACAACCACAGTGTACTGGTAAGATCACGTGGCTATCCCACTAAGTGTAACATAAGCAAGTCAATACAACATTATAAACATGCAAAATACTGAACATATACAATATCGATTATCACATGTTCAACAATATACACAATTATGACAAGTTATTGGTTCTCTCATGGAACCCAAACCCAAACAGTTAGCATACCAGAACGTGGTACCCGATCCAATGTTATGCCGAAACTTGGCAACCGATCCCATAATTATGTCGGAATGTGGCAACTGATCCCATAATTATGTCGGAACGTGGCAACCGATCCTAATTAGTTATGCCGAAACGTGGAAACCGATCCATTCAACACACCACAATCACAGTCACAATCACAAGTATCTTCTCAAGTTCATACAAATAAGTTATGATTCATGGCATTCATCATTCATCTATCTCATTTACAACAAGTGTGATCAACAATGCCACATTCGTATACATGCAAGTATCATAATGAAGCAAGAACAAACATACATCACACAATCCTAGAATCACAACCATCACCTACCTAGAAACAAGCTTGATGTTGACACTCAATTTTGATCCTCCACGGTAGGAATTAATCGTCAAGCTTCTTCAATTTCAAACAATTTAAGTTTTTATAAAATTCGTAATATTTTCAAGTTATTTTTATGTAATTTTGTCACTTTTGGAATTTTTAAATAATAAATATTTTTTTTATATAATTTTGTATATGGTCGGTATATATTACAAATATTCGAAAATCGTCTCAAAAATATTTTGTTTTTAATTAAATATTTGGTTAATTAGTTTAATTATTCAATAGTTTATATTTTCGAGTTATTAGTTTATATTTGAGTCAATTATTTTAATTTTGTTAAAATTAAGAAGCTTGTTAATTAATTTTTAATAATTCATCCTATTTAAGATTTTAGCCGAAGTCGCAATTTAAATTCAATTAGGCTATACTTTTATTTACAAATTTAGCCATTTTCTTTCATACCCTTTTAAAAAAACAATGTTGGGCCCTCTTCTCTCAATTCAGCAAAAATAAGTGACCCATTATTAGCCCATAATATTTCCTCCTAAATATTACCCAGCCCACTCATTTTCCAGCCCAAATTCAATTCCAACAATACCCAACAACCATACAACAACGTGCAGCAACAGACCCGATCCCCCTGCGTCTTTCCCTTCTTCTCCGCGTGAACTAGACATGAAGGAACCTAGGAACGAAGCGAGCAGAAATCCAGCGCGTCCGAGTCTAGCAGGCAGTGTGTGTCATCCTCTCTCTCTCCATTATCCGCTTGTACTCAATTTTTCCAAGTGTCGTATTCTCCTTTCGATTCCGTCCTGCTCTCAAGATCAAGCGGCTGCGATTTTCTTACCGTTTGAATTAGTACGAATTCCAGCTCCTCAGCCTTATCCCTTCAAAGAGCAATTTGAATTTCTAATTCAAAAATGGAATCCCGAATGCTCCTCAAATCTGCCCTAGTTCTTCTCCTATATATACTTCACCGACTGCACTGTTTAAGGGGGATTTTTGACACACTAATTGACTACTCTAAAAACAGAGGGAATTTAATCAAAAGAAAGAGGATTCATCCTCTAGAACAAAATTTTCTAGTTTCTTTTACTCGAGTTTGAATCCTTTGGAGCTTTTCAGAATTGGGTGAAGCTCCGCTTGTGGTGGTGGAATAGTCTGTGGAGTCTCGAGTCCCAGATTCATTGCTCAAGAAAAGGTAATATTCTCATTCCTGCTTCTCCCTCACTATTTTCAGATGATGTGTGTTCTGTTTCTGTCACTATTCAAGTAGCATTTTTTTTTTCCAGATTTCAAGTGTTGATTAGTGACTTGTTACACCTCTTCATATTATTTGTTGTATTAACTGCTTTAGTTTAGTGTATGGATTATTTGGAAATCATACTTGATAAAGGTGCATCACTTTTGGATTTCATTGAGATATGAAAATTTTAATAGCCTAGAAATTAACTTTTTGGGATCTCATATCAACACATACATTTACTTGTTGATTGTGTAGGAACAAATGCTTTAAATTTCAAGTGTATATGTTGTTTAGGTAACAATTTAAGGTTCACCGTGTGCATTTACTAAGCTTCTTTAGTCTTTGGTATGAGATGTCTATTATTACATTGTTACCTTATCTTCTTTCTGGTTCACATTGGTTTTAGTTGTTGAAATTTTTGTGAATGAAATTGTAAAGATGTCTTGTTGAGTTCATCCTAATTAGCTAAGCTATGTAGTAATTTGTTTTGATAGTTTAGATTATGTCATAATAGCTTGGTTAGGAATGAGTTAAATTATACATGGACTTGTGATTGAACCTTTTATTTGAGTTGTTGCCTTTTCCGATGAATAATTTACACCTGTAGATTCTTAGTGAGTTCTATCATGAATATTCTTTCAATATAGTTTGGTGTGGCTTTGGTAGCATTTCATTTAAATTTTGTTTAGTTATTGTTGGAATTGTTGAACCAAGTCACAACAATAGTTTTGTCATCTCAGAACATATCTTAGCTATAATCTGGAATTCATTCTTACGCCTTCACATGTTTGCATATTTAAGTTTTGAATTGATCTAACCTTCTACATTCTTCTAATCTTTATCATTTTATTTTTCCTTGCATGAACTTCCTTGAACCAGTCACTTGGACTCCACTCTTGCATATCCTTGAGTCGTTTTGAGTCACCCTCATATTTGCGGTGAAAGATAAGTTGAAACTGGTTCCGAAAAATTGAAAACAAGCCGAGATATGGCTTGTATACAGTTGTATACACTGGTATATATGGTGAAAGTAGTGATATACAGGTCAAAAAATATGCATATGAGGCCCAAATTTGAAAATACAAGTTGAAGGCAGCGAAGAGGGCTGGGAATTGAAATTTTAGATGTTCATAAAGCCCAAAACCGATAGTATACAGGTTGTATACAACCGTATACATTGATATCCAAGCGAAAATTTAGCTCAAACGCCCAAATGAAACAACTAGCCGCCCTTTTGGATTTAAATAGGCCCAAACCATTGTTTAAGGTCACTTTTAGATTTAGGACATGTTCCTAAATTTGGGCCAAAGACCCAAATTTGATACTTCTTTCCTTACTCTTATTAATTGTTATTGTATTAACTAACATCTTACTTGATTTTGGTTTGACGTAATTAATTTCCCAAAGATAGTCATTTCTCCCTTTTATATAAAAATTAAAATATTTATATTTTATACTTATCTTTATTTTTATTATTTGTCTTGCAACTTGAATTAGTCCCCTTAGAAGATTTCCCTTTAGTTCCCCTTCAAAAATAAAAGAAAAAAAATGAATTTCTTTTTACTTAGTTAAAATTTTAAAAGTTAGTTGAAAGTCATTTTAGTCAAATCGTCGATCAACCGCAAGTTATCGGACATTCCGAGGGCCTAACACCTTCTCGAAATGTACATTGAACTCGAACCCTTTTTATTTCAACTAATTTTTATCTGTTTAAATCTTTTGAATTTTTTTTATAAGTTTTCTTAAATTCTTAAAAAAAAAAAATTGCGATTCTCTTTTGGAAAATTGATTTCTTTTCAAGTCATAAGTTTAGTCAATTTTTCGAAACAAGTCATTTTTCTTTTATTTTTTCGAGTAACACAGAAAGAAAGGTATTTAGCACATTTTTGTCTTCCAAATTCCAAACAAAGAAAATCATAAGAAAATAGAGTCTCAAAGCAAACACGAAAAGCATGACCAGATTTGGATGATGAGGGCTGAAAACTAGATTTTGACTAGATGATCACTGAATGAGTCTAAAAACATAAAGAAGACATGCATGAAGACAAACACACAATGGCTGAATCGAAACTTGAATATGCATAACAGTGAGGTAGACTATCAAGAGGTACTAAGTGTAAAGAAAATCCACACTAAGTCATGCTGAGAATAGTTAAAACTTGAACCAAAGGGGAAGGGGAAGTTAACAAAACTATGAACGAAACAATCAGCTATAGATTCAAGACAACAAATATAAAATACTAAATGAAACTCGAAATATTGATGTCTTGCCTAATTCTTTCAACTTGTAGAGAGAGAACAAGGAAAACGACATCCAACATTAAACCTCATTATAGATTCACAATGATCAGAAGTGGAATAAGACTAGTAGAACAGTTTGACAACTAAACAAAAAGGGCAGCTAGGAACACAAAAAAGTAGTAAAGAGGATAGAACAACACATCCAACACAAACAGACATTCATCAACTCGAACTGACTAGCTTATCTATATGGAATAATAGGGAGCATACATCCGATTCTATTAAATAAGGAATATTATCGATGCAACAAGCAACAGATAGATCACAACATTTAATTTGCAAATAATAAGAATGGAAAACAATCTATATATCAAATCATGGAAGTCAAAATCACCTATAGAAAATGATTTCGAGCCTTATGACTGAACCACAACCTTCATAGTTCATCAGTCGAGATAGCAGCAAAGTAAGAAGATTCTAACAATGAGAAAACAAGAACTCGGGACCAAGGGGAAACAACAAATCTTCAAAGAAAACGGAAACTAACAACAACATGGACTAACAAATAAGATTTGTCACTGAACCGAAATATGAGTCTTACCTTCCAAAGTGCAGCGAACGGACACGAAAACGAGCAACGAAACCACAACTTCACCACGCACGTTCTGACTCAATCAAAAACCAAGAAATTCAAGCAGAAAGTTGTACCCGAACACTGAAACTAACTATCTCCTCTGGATTCTTGGAATGTACGTAGTATGTCTTTTTTGCTTAAGTTGTTCTCTGTTCTATTGCTCAAAAAAATCCAACACCTAACAAAGAAAAAGAGGGGGGTTTATATAGAGAAAAAACTAGGGTTTGAAATTTGGGGGGAAACGGATGAAATTTGGATAGGAATTGGGCCCATTTCTAAATTCAAACTCCAAAAACCTTTCACAATTTAGGGGAGACCTGTTTTCTAAAATTTCGCCCAATTTCAGAAGAGGAAAGGGGAAATGGATGCTCTTGATCGATTCGATTGTCCTTGGGCGCGACGTGGCCTTATCTCGTGCTGACGAGGACGAAACAACAGCTAGAATCGCGGAAAAGCTGTATAAGATCGTGCTAGCCTGAATATTTTTTCAAGTAATATTCATGATAGAACTTACTAAGAATCTAAAGGTGCAAATTATTCATCAGAAAAGGCAACAATTCAAATAAAAGGTTCAATCACAAGTCCATATATAATTTAACTCATTCCTAACCAAGCTATTATGACATAATCTAAACTATCAAAACAAATTACTACATAGCTTAGCTAATTAAGATGAACTCAACAAGACATCTTTACAACTTCATTCACTAAAATTTCAACAACGAAAACCAATGTGAACCAAAAAGAAGATAAGGTAACAATGTAATAATACACATCTCATACCAAAGACTAAAGAAGCTTAGTATATGCACACGGTGAACCTTAAATTGTTACCTAAACATCATATACACTTGAAATTTAAAGCATTTATTCTAACACAATACACAAGTAAATGTATGTGCTGATATGAGATACCAAGAAGTTAATTTCTAGGCTATTAAAATTATCATATCTCAATGAAATCCAAAAGTGATGCACCTTTATCAAGCATGATTTCCAAATAATCCATACACTAAACTCAAACAGTGAACAACAAACAATATGAAGAGGTGTAACAAGTCACTAATCAACACTTGAAATATGGAAAAAAAAATGCTACTTGAATAGTGACAGAAACAGAACATACATGATCTGAAAAGAGAGAGGGAGAAGTAGGAATGAGAATATTACCTTTTCTTGAGCAGCGAATCTGAGACTCGAGACTCCAAAGATGATTCCACCACCACAAGCAGAGCTTCACCCAATTCCAAAAAGCTCCTAAGGATTCAAACTCGAGCAAAAGAAACTAGAAAATTTTGTTCTAGAGGATGAATCCTCTTTCTTTTGATTAAATTCCCTCTTTTTTTAAAGTAGTCAATTAGTGTGTCAAAAATCCCCCTTGAACAGGGTAGACGGCGGAATGTATATAGGAGAAGAACTAGGGCAGATTTAGGGGGAATTCGGGATTCCATTTTTGAATTAGAAATTTGAATTACTCTTTGAATGGATAAGGCTGAGGAGGTGGAATTCGTACTAATTCAAACGGTAAGAAAATCGTAGCCACTTGATCTTGAGAGCAGGACGGAATCGAAAGAAAATTACGACACCTGGAAAAATTGAGTACAAGCAGATAAGGGAGAGAGAGGACGACACACACTGCCTGCTGGACTCGGATGCACTAGATTTCTGCTCGCTTCGTTCCTGGGTTCCTTCGCGTCTGGTTCACGCGGAGAAGATGAGAAAGACGCTGGGGGGTCGGGTATGTTGTTGTACATTGTTGTATGGTTGCTGGGTATTGTTGAAATTCAATTTGGGTTGGGAAATGAGGGGGCTGGGTAATTTTTAGGAGGAAATATGATGGGCTAATAATGGGTCACTTGTTTTTGCTGAATTGAGAAAAGAGGGCCCAACATTTGTTTTTTAAAAGGGTGTGAAAGAAAATGGTTAAATTCGTAAATAAAAGTATAGCCAATTTTAACAAATAATTAATGAGCTTCTTAATTTTAACAAAAATTAAAATAATTGACTCAAATATAAACTAATAACTCGAAAATATAAACTATTGAATAATTAAACTAATTAACCAAATATTTAATTAAAAACAAAATATTTTTGAGACGATTTTCCAATATTTGTAATATATACCGAGCATATACAAAATTATATAAAAAATATATTTATTATTTTAAATTTCCAAAAGTGACAAAATTACATAAAAATAATTTTAAAATATTCCGAATTTTATAAAAACTAATTCTTTCAAATTGTTTGAAATTGAAGAAGATTGATGATTAATTCCTATCGTGGTGTAACACCCCTCAAAATGAAGTAGGATAAAGTAGAGCCTCACATGGGTTTTATGCATTAATAACTTGTTAAAAAAAAGTCCAACTAAGTGAGGGGTAGTTTGGGCATTTATTTTTAAGTTGTTTTTATTATTTTAGGTATATTAGATCACTTAAATGAGGGTTATAACTTCATTCTTCAAATTAGAATTTCCAAAATCATTCCCTCTCTCAAATATTTCTCTCAAATTCAAGGAAGAAGAAGGGTGAAGAACTAGGGTTTCAAATTGGAGGCTTCTTTCATCGATTTTCGTGGGCTTTTTCAATACTAAGGTATGGGGACTCTTTATCTTTGATTCCGTTTTTAATCAAAGAGCCAATTCAAAGTATTTTCAAAGTTCTTCAAAAACCCTAAAGTCCTAATTTCGATTCTAGCATGGGTTCTTGCATAAAAAGGTTTTAAATGATGATTTATATTGTTATTAATGATTATTAATGGTTTTTAGAAATAAATCTCTATGAACCCATGTTTTCTCAAATTCTCTAAATTTCACCATAAAGTGGGTGTATTGATTTTGAGTAGATGATTATAGAATTGTGTTTAGTATGGTATGGGCTGTTCACATATGGTATTATATATGTTGAATTGTGAAGAATTGA
>JAJOOR010020509.1:0-17931 GCA_036250505.1 Solanum acaule | reverse complement strand
GATGACCATATGATTTAAAATTTTATATATTAGAGTAAAACTGAATTATATTTTCAATACACCCTCACCTCTCGACCTAAATTCTTTCTTATGAGCCAAACACGTGGAAATAATTGATGGAGGCAAGACTTGATAAACTCTGGACTAGTACTACCTACTATAATACAATATTGAAGTATATGACCATCTCATTTTATTATATCTTTGATATACGTACACATACGCTCACTCAAGTCCTGACTTAATTTTTGTTCATGGGTCAAACACATGAATATTCTTGTTTAGTAATAGGTGGTGGTGTGATGGTGACACTCGAACCCTAGACTAGTATTGCTTACTTTGATATATACCATATTGAAGTGTGTATCCATCTCATTTTAAAATTTTAAGTTATTAGAGATAATATATTTTTATTTATTTCTTAAACTCTGTGTCTAGTCAACGTAGTTTCTGACTTGTTCACTTGACATAGGTTCCAGTTGACATGGTTGTAAATACAACAATGGCTGCTATGGCAAAACATGGAAATTTGCAGAATCCACAACTAAATGTTTATCATGTGGCATCATCATCTATAAATCCTCTCTCATTTTCTCAAATTTTTGACTATTCCTGTGATTTTTTCAAATTATTTCCTTTTGTTAATTCAAAAGGAGATAAATTTGAGGTTAAAAAAAATGAATTTTTTTGACAACATATCAGATTTTGAAAATTATATTTGGGGGTATAATCCAAGCAGCATGAAGTACAGGATGGAAAAGAGCTTACAAAGATCCAAATACGTTTAATTAAAAAGAAAGTTGAATATTTGAAGAACTTCAGCAAACTCTATGAACCCTACTTGTTCTACAAAGGCACGGACTAGGATATTTAATTTATCATTTTTTAATTTAAAATATTTTCGACACGATCTGTTCTAAAAAGAATAATATATTTATATATTTATAAATAAGTTAACTTCAAACTTTTCAGTTATCTTTAATGAGAAGTTTTTATATGCACATTTATGACTTCAGACCATAAATTTCAAATATAAATTGAGACAAAAGAGCATGTCATTATTAAAATCTTTAGTACATAGTACAAGTAATTGATCAATTTGTCTTTTGATTCTTTGTTAGGAGTAAATAATATTCTTAAAATTCAGTTAAACACGCCATATAAATTGGATTAGAGAGGATATGTAGTTACTAAAACATCATGAGTAATAAATGTGTAATTTCTAAAAAAAAATACTTTTTTCGTTCTCTCACTCAATGTGATCGATATCTGATATTCGCGTTGAGGTCTGACTATTCGATAAATAACTCTTTTTCTTTTGCTAGGTTTGACAATGGCAACGTACGAAAGCTAATGGGAGACATGTCTGAAGAAGAAAAAAGAAGCTTTGAAATTGATATGACAACTTAATTGGAGAAATTATATTCAAAAGACTCATATTCCTGATGTACAAAAATATGTACTAGAAAGGAAAAAGATAAATTAAAAAATTAATTTTTAATATGGAAACAACTAAATCTATCTATTTGTATCGGTGTGATGTGATGATAAATATTTAATTATTCAGAATTATATTTATATATTTTGTGTTGTATGTTTTTGGTGTGTTTCGTTTGAGGACATGGTATAAAATAATTGAATACAATTTGAAGGACATTGACATTTTACTTCTGATTAATTTGGATTTATCTGGGATAATATGGGTGGAGCCATAAAAATGTGCAATCTAAAATAATTTTTGAACTATCATATCTGTTATAATGAGCCATAGAACTATGTATTTACTTAATAGTGTTTATAAGCCTGAAATGATTACAAACTTCAATATTGTATCAGAATCAAAAACCGATTGAGGTTCGAGTAACCAGACAAGTTATACTAGAGTATAGGTGAGGTTAGTTTTCTAACTATACAAGTTATGCAACAATTAGTAATGTACCAAACATGAGAGGTGTGTGCACTCGAGCACCTGCACAACGACGAAGACACGGTTCAGGTAATAAAAGAAGATTAGCATACATGACCCATCAAGAATGACACACACAAATCGAGAAATAGTGAAGCCAGAAGTCTATGTTTGATACACATCTGACATTGTCACAGGTGAAATAGGAACTAATATGACTTTACATCAACAAGAAAACGTATCGACGACACAAAATGGAGCAGCAGCAGTTACAGCTTTGCTACCATATAGTACTTATCTCCAATTTCCGCTAGAAGAAGCATTTTCTCTAATAGAAACAGTAAACATTTGCAAATAAAAGGCGAAGGGGCAGACTGTTTACAGCATTACAGTTGAGCTAAATTCGAAATAACAAGGTTGATTCCCCTATGCCCCGTCTGGCTGGACAAAAGGATTGGATATCTCGTCTGTACCATCAGTTGGAGCCACGAGCATTACTGCAGTACCCCTGCAGACCTGAGCGTGAAAGGAAGGCAAGAGGCAGAGAAAAGAGGTCAAATTTATGTTAACTTCCACATTACCTAACCATAGTAGTAATCTAAGTTGCTCGGACTCTTCAAAAATGTCGTGCATGTCAGATCCTCCAAAAATAGTTTACTTTTGGAACATCTGACATGGGTGCTGTAGCATTTTTGGAGAGCGCGAGCAACATAGGCTGTAATAAATTCTTGAACAGACTTCTTTAAAAGGCACATGTTCTTTGAGAGAATATATAGTACCAAAGTATATACTTCAAAGTTCAAATGAATACTACTATTCACACATAAAACTCCTTGTAGGATATGCTTGAAACTATCAATGTGCATTTTTATGCCTACAGAACATTTGAAACACTTTCTTATAACTAGAGATAGAACAGCCTGGGATTGTTTTGATGCCAATACGATGAAATACATAACAGTACTTTTTGAAACAAATTGTTCTATTACAGTTTGAACAGTTGACAAAACAATTTAGGAAACACTGCCATAACTACTCATGTTAAGGAACTTCTGCGTTCCCTAACCCCAATAAAAAGGGTAAAAAGCAAATGTGGTGAGAAACTTATTCGTCCTTAATGATGGTTCCAGTAGTTGGACAGAAGGAACATTCACAAGCTTACTGCAAAGTAGAAAATTGCTATAAATGTATGATAAGTGAACACATACTATTAAGCCAAGACTTCGTTTCTGATCGGTAGTCTTCAGGGGATCATCGGCATCTATGGCAAAAAAGTTTAAAATCATCAACTGTACAACAAATGAAATTCCACAAAATGATGAGTAGCTAGTATCTAATTAAGCAATTCGCTGCTCCATTGTACTGTAAAATAATGAAGGGATTCCAAGGAACAGGTTATTCCACTTAACAAAATGATAAAACAAATATACAGTATCAGCGCAGACACGCAAAACTTGTGGATGCTAACATAATGCAGAACATGTGAGACAAGAAACAATACATTTCCTCGACTGACCACCATTTGATGATTAAGTTAGAATTTCCAAAAAAAAAAAGTTACATAAAAACTAAAACAAATGCATTTTGAAGTCAATTTAAACTCCGAAATACTGCTATGATAATTGTGTTACCTCTAAGGTGCTCCACGGCTTCATCCAAGACAAGATTAAGCAGTTGGTCATAGCCTTTAAGTGTTCCTACCACTGTGAAGAGAGAATTAATCAGCAGAAAAAAAATGTCGTAATTTGTGCAACTCACAACCCTGACTGACTATATGACGACGTATCAAGTATCAACAACATAACCCCATAAGCAACAGCAAGAGAGCATGACAAAGAGGTAAAACAAGTCACAAACTGGCAAATAGAGAGGAATACGTTGTTTTGACAAGGAAAGGTGTGTTTGAGTGGATGAACATTCTAATGAGTAATGATAATTGATAAGGATATTGCATGACGCACCTTGTCTTCCACCAGTAAGCTTGACTTGCACACCCTTGTCAACAAATTTTGCCAAATCTAAAACTGTTTCTTTTCTGCCAGACTGAACAGAGAAACAAGAAAGTGTATGAGGTAACTATGACAACTGAAATTCAATAAAAGAATTAACACATTTCCTCCTTGCTGTTGCATAAAAAACATGACACTGCACCTTTACTAACAGGTAACAGTTAACCCTTTGACCTCCCTCTCATCAACAAATACCTTAAGAATCTTTTTCTTCTTTTCTCTTTCTATCCCTACTTAGAAAATCTAGACAGCTTTCAACTACTTTTTACAAAAAAAAAAAAAGTACTCCCTCCGTTTCAAAATGTATGTCCACTTAACCTTAATCTTGGTTCAAAATAAGTGTCCACTTACATAATCAAGAAGGAATTAATAATTTTCTTCCAAATTTACCCCTATTTAGATAAGTGAGTTTTTTATGTAATCAAGAAACTATGTTAATTAGATAGTAGTTAATTGAGGATAATTTAGTCAAAATACTGGCTATTCTGTAAGTGAGAACTTACCATTTCTTCTGTTTGTCTAAAGAGCTTTCTTTATCCAACTAATGGAGAAATATTGCTACAACAAGGTGGATATATCCTGCAATAGAAAAACATGTAGTAGAAAAAAATGAGCACACAGTCCAACAAACTTACTTGTATAGAGTAGATACAGATATATGCTTTCTAATAATTGTTAGCCTCCTAAGTGATTTAATGATGACAACATATATCAATATCTCACAACTCACAAGTACTATTGATTGCATGAAGAAAGCAAATTATTGTGTTTTGATCGCCATGGTGTCTGAACCAGCTTGCACACCTAGTGCCAGGAAACTCTATCAACCAAGGCTAGAACAAATGGATAAGAATTAACTAATGTTTTGTCTTTGTTGGGATTTGAACCCAAGACCTCATAGTGCACAACCCACTTCATAGCAAACCAAGATGATCTTGACACAAAAGGGAAGAAAGAAAGGTCAAGGACACTATCCCAGCTTGATAACAGACCAACAAGGACTGCAATCATGAAGCAAGGGGTGTTATAGCACACATTATAGTGCAAGGTAATTCTATCTACCAAGGCTAAAACAGATGAGAAGAAATCAACTAGTGTTTTGTATTTACTGAATTTGAACATGAGACCCTCATCGTGCTCAACACACGTCATTGATCATTAAGCCACACCCTTGGGTTAAAAATCAAACCAATATGATCTTTACACAAAAGGGAGGGAAGGAATGAAGAGATGTCAAGGCCACAATATCAGCAAAATTGTACGAAGACCGCGATCAGGAGGTCAGGAGGCAAGGGGCGTTATAGCGCAGAAGGGCTCCATCAGTTGAAACGACTAACGAGCACACAATTCAACAAGCAAGGAGACAAAAACAACTTACGAGCACACAATTAAACAAGCAAGGAGACCAAAACGACAAACGAGCACACAATTAAACGACAAATGATTAAAAGGAGACAAAAACGACAAACGGGCACACAACTAAACGAGCAAGAAGAGATAGAAACAACAGAATATTAGACTAGGAGACATAAAATAAATTGTTCAAAAATAACAGAAACAAGCACAAAATTAAAACAACATCAAACATTTAAGTAGTTAATACCCAGCAACAACAATGCAATAATGAAAGAAAACAAAGCATATTAAGTTCAGAAATCAGAAGAAAAATCAAACCTTCAAAGGCAAACTAGAACAACTAAAGATTGAATTTTTCCAAATCATATCTCTAATCTCTATAAACTTAAGAAAAAATTAAGGCAACAGTAAAGAGATGGAAAAAAAAAACTTACCTAGATAGGACGAGAATTCCGACGGGAATAACTGAACTGTCGGAGGACCACCGGCAACAACCGTATCAACGGCGACGGAGAGAAGAAACCCTAATTTCTACTGGGATCAGTAAAGCTGATTGGGTTAGGCATTTTATATTTGGGCCTATTGCGTCCCCTATTATCTATGGGCTATGGGGTTGAAAATTTGGGCCGGGTTACACATTATGTCCTTTTTTGAAGTCGTTTCGCAGATGGTCATTGAAAACAATCTGTTTACTTTCAGGACGTACATACACTATCATTTTCAGACGTCACGGATTATCGTTTTTCGACTTATAAGATTACAGTGAGTTTGTTTACTATATTGTTGTTGTTTCTTTTCTTTAGGTTAGCATTTAGATTTTGTTTCTATGTTTAAAAATTATGTAAATATAACTCTTGTAAAATTATCTTGTTAGGTAATATTAGACTCGAGTTTAACAATTTTCTCATATAATTCTCATTTTCATAAACCAATTTAACGTTTATCTAACTTATAAAATTTTAGACTATGCTTTAATATTTTCTCATATGATTTTCAGTTTGTTCAAAAAAATAATAATTAAACCATATCTAAAATTGAAAAGATTTATAAATTGTAGAAAAGTAAAAACGAATAATGAATTACAAGGGATATGTTATTGTTGTTATACTGTACTCAGTATAATAATGGCGTGAGTTACGTATAGATTAAATCGAAAATCGAACTTATAAATTGTACTCTAGCTGTTCGTTTTAAATGACGAAACTACCCATGCTAACGCTGCCGAAGAACAGTAAAAAAATAAAAATAAAAATACCAATTTCTTCCATTAAAGCAAAATACAAAAACTCTTTAACAGTGTTTTTGTTTAACGAATTTGTGTTGTAATTTATGTATTATTATTATTTGCTACTAAATCCGTCTGAAAATCCGGCGACGATGGAAGTAGCATTCACCGGCGACTCCGTCATTGACGGCGGAGACGGCGGTGGTGTATCGAAATCGCTTGCAGTGATTGCGTGCACTGCGATGGCGATTTTGTATGTTGCGATTTTATATGCTCCGACGTTGATTCTCCGATTACCGCCGCCAGATTCGTTTCAATCGCATTTGATCCGACGGTTCATATGCGCTGCAATTTCATCTGTTGCCTCACTTATTGCTTGCTCTCTTATCCTCCCTGTAAGATTCCTTCATCATGTACTAATTTTAAGGCATTTGTCTGACTTTTAATTAAAAAAAATTGTTGCTCAATATATCGTCTTCTGTGTTGCTATGTTACAGGATCGGAGTAATTTAGTTTATACAACTAATAATTATTATCTCAGAAAGTTATGCTTGATTTTTCGATTTTTTAGAACTGTTAACTGAGTGAACATATGAGAAATCTAACTCATTTAGTTTACCAAAGCCAAGTGTTAAAAGATGCTAAAGTAGGAGCATGATGTCTCCTCTGAGCATTCTGATTCTCTTTGTATGTATGTGTATATTTCCATTTTAATTCTCAGTTAGAATATGTATCATCTCTTATGTAGCTCTTATACAAAATACTTAGCTAGCATTTGGCCATAGATTTTGAGAGTTGTTTTTGAAAATTTATCTGATATCTGTTTGGCCATGATCAAAACCTGTTCTTTAAATATTTTTAAGTCCCAAAGACTGACTCACACCAGTTTTTTTTTGTTTTTGGGACTTCCTCTAACGAAACTTCAATTTTTTTCCTAGTAAAATGCATCTCTAAACACAACTCCAAATTCTAAAAATCACTTCGAAAACTCATTTTTTATAGTTTAAAGTTCAACTTCAAAATCTATGGCCAAATGGGAGCTTAACCATTTGCTGGAAGCGAGGACTTACATTAGTTTTACATTCATCCATGAGCGAATTATTGGTTTTGGAGCTTTTCTGCAAAGCTTCTTTTACCAGTAACTTCCTCTTATATTCTCAGTCTAATACAATTTTCCAATCTTTCAGATTCAGTGGGGTAAATCTCACCTTTTAGGTGTTTATGGCATCCGATTGGATCATATCGTAAGTATCATATCTGTGCTGGATTAGTTTTTTTTCCATGCGACAATGCTTTGCATGTGGTTGTTATCAAGTTCTGCTCTTTTATGACTCGCAGATTGAGAAAGGGTGACTGATTGCTGAAATGCAATTTTATGTTTAAAACAGTGGCAAGCTGTCGTCTTTCCTCTTACATTGACTTCCTTAATGTACGCTGGCACCTTGATCCTGAAGCTGTCATTGTTGCTAGACTCGGGCCAAGAAGATGGGGGAAATGGAAGAAGCCTGTCACTTGACAGTATAAAAAATGTTGTCCATGAATTTGTTGAATCAGTCTCTTCAATGGTGTCCGATATTTCAGCATGGCGTAATTTTTTTGTGGTCAGTAACCTTAATAGAATTTTGAGCTGGTTACCTTCTCTGTTCACCTTGTTAATGCACTTGGCTATCTGATCTTTGTATTAGGATCAGGATTTACTTGAATCCTTCTATTTCGTGGTTACGAGATCAATAATACCCTCAAACTTCTGTTATTACTAACTCACTTTTGTAATAGCTTTCATGCCACCATCACCCTGCATATTTGGTATATATACAGATGCATTTTCATATGTTAGGTAATATGACAACTTCAAACTAGAAATATAACAAGTCTCCTGTTTCTTTCTTTTTTTTGTTAAGTAAGGTATCATTAATAATAAACTCAGTAAGTTCCGAGAGAGGGTACAACAAAACTAGATAGGAATCCGCTAATGCTGTAAGGAGTCCATAAATACATCAATATCATTCGAAAATTCAGCATTGCGCTTTTTTTTTATACGATGAATGCATCTATACTTCAACAGCAAAGAGTTCACTTCCTTTCAAAACATCTTTTGTTCTTCTTGAGCCGAACATTCCAGAATATGATTAATGAACAGTCCTCCAAATACTTTCTTCATTCTCTGACTTTATCAACTGCTTAGCAGTTGTTCCACATTTGCTGGCATGACCCGTTTGAATCCATTACAAGTTAAGAAACATGCACCAAACTCACATACAAATTTGCAGTGTAATAGAAGATGATTTACTGTTCTTTGCACAAATAACACCATCAAAACAAGCTAAATCCCCTTCTTTGCATAAGACATGCTTCATGTGCTGCCATCCATCCAAAGCAGGCGACAAAAGTCTTCTTGTTATTAATCTCTTTGAAGCAAATATTATGTACTCCATCAACTTTCTTTTGGTTTATCTGATTTACACTAGCGTCTTTGGCAAAGATAAAGCCTGAGTGGGTTATCATGTTGGAGTTGGAGATACTTGAGGTTCTCTATGAAGATTTTTCCAATTTGCTGCAACATGTTGAAGTATTTTACCTTATGTTTCTTTCAAGATAAAAGAAATCACATGGTGTGCATTTTCTCCTTATTCATGTCAAAACAAAATCTCAAGAAGCTATGATTTATAAACGTGAAAATATGTTTTGTACTTAATTCTTGTTTGGAAAATGTCCTTTTTAACAGGCCCCACTTACAGAAGAGCTGGTATTTAGAGCCTGTATGATACCTTTGCTTCTTTGTGGAGGATTCAACACCTATACAGTGGTGTTTCTCTGTCCTATATTTTTCAGTTTAGGTAAGTACAAGCTACAAGGATTTCATTTTTAGATAAAACTTTCAAGAAATATGAGTTTGACTTGAATATATTTTTAGGATTTAAGAGTTCAAGATATATGTCTTCCCAGAAGTATGATATTGAATTTTCTTGGTAATACCACATGTCTAATCAGTTTTTATGCTTATAAGTTATAATCGTATTTCCTGCTAAGAAAGAAACTAAACGCTTTTGCATTCTAGTTGTTATGGTCCTGTGATCTGATCTCGATAGTGACTAACTGGCTCACTCAGGCATGACATAGATATAATTGGAACGAACACAAGCTAAGCTAATCTCCTATTTTTGCATGGAGACAATGCGACTACGCATACACTATTCGACATAGACAATGGAAAAATATTTTCATAAAATTAGGAAATTACATCACTATGATACATTGGTTCTATGAAACAGAGAGACTCTAAGACATTAGTTAAAACTGTGAAATTCATGTATTTAGTGAAATTAAATAATATCTTACTCAAAGAATTCATTTAGGCGATTAATCTGGTGAATTTTAACTGAAGCAAGTGCACATGGAGTATTCAGAACTAACAATGAAAATAACAAAAATACATGTGAATAGTTTCCAAGCAATGAATAAAAGATAGGTATTGTATTAGCTAATATTGATCTTGAGATCAAAGTATCTACAATGCCCATAATGACTTCAGTAACTTTTTGACTGATATTAATTTTAGTAAGTTGAGGGACTCATACACAAAAACCTGAAAAAAGTACTTCCGTAACTGTGTTTTGGCATTAGAAATAATACTATTATTGTTTAAAACATGCTGTCAGTGAACTGAAACTAATAATATTGCAGTAAAAATGGTACGGAAATTCCTTATTTGTTTTATATTTGTTAACTTTTAGACTTAAAGATGAAATGTGCTAAAAATGGTACGGAAATTCCTTGTTTGTTTTATATTTGCTAACTTTTAGACTTAAAGAGGAAACTTAGATCGAAACTATGGATAGTTTTTCATTACCTCATCCAGAGCAACTATTGTGTTATCTGCTTGCAGCTCATTTAAATCATTTGTTAGAATATGCTCAACGAAGTGGCAGCTGGCTCAAAGCTCTTATGATTGTAGGTATGATCTTTGTCTCCACATGTAATGTTTCTACATCAGAAGTCTAATATGAATGGACCATTATATGATGCTTTCGTTGGGAAGAGTGCCGTGTGATTTAAGTTTGAGTTTCTATTAGAGTGAGAAACTCCTGGAAAAGTAGTATCTTGTAATTGGAGCAATTGCATCAAATCTTGAGCATGGATAAAGCCAAACAGTTCTCTACGTTCTTCTTTCTCTATAAATTTGGACGGGTTGAGCAATTTTGCATTTTTATCACATGGGGCATAGAGAGATTCAGCTTGCATGCATACATGACATGGCACTCCCAAACAATTATAATATGTTAAAATAGCATCAAAGTTTGAGTTAATAAAGCTTGTCAGTTCACAAGGAAGATGATCTAAATTTTGCAAGAATTATATGAAAATGCTCCCTTACTCTCTAACTCCGTGGAAATTCCAAGTCATGTTCTCCTTCTTGTCTCTGAATCCTTCTACCTCCTTTGTTTAATCTTTCTTCTGCCTTCCCCGCCACTCATACGCTTTCCGTCTCTCTTTTTAGTTTTCTGTGAATAATCTCTATAGGTGATCAACATAGAACTAAGCCACCCTAGCCTATGGATAAAAATACGTGCTTCATTGTTGGTCACAAAATTTGAAGTCAAAGAAAGGGCTACTGAATGTGACTGATGGTATGTTACAAAATCAGGCTTCTTCAGTGACATATTCATCAACAAATCCACTCTGCTTGGAATATGTCGGATTATGCTACACACCTTGAAATGTATGAGCAAAGTCTCAAGCAGACGGATCACCAGAGAGAAGCTGGTCACATATCATTTTTCCAAACCTTTAACCACTTAGGGGAGATATCAGAGAAGTAATTGTCATTGACAAAGGTATCAAGAAGATGCATAACTACAAAAGATTAGCTCCTGAAAAATATCTATGATAGACTCAGGGAGCTAATAAAATCCAAAAAATTGTCAGCAGTGTTTACAGGGGAATGAAAATGCCAACTGAATAATCAAGCTTAGCAACTGGCCTTAAGAGTGTAGGTTGGAGTTGAGATTCCACCAAAACATCTACAATTTCTTTCTTTCTCCATATATTTGGACGGATTAAGCAGTTTTACATTTTCACACCATAGGGCAAAGTGATATTTTAGTTTGCATTCAGACATGACTTCTATGTTTTCAGGCTTCCAGGTTGGCTACACGGTCATCTTTGGATCCTATGCTTCATTTCTCTTTGTCCGGACAGGTTAGTGATGCTTACACTGTGCTTTAGTCATATGGAAAATCTCCTTTCACCCTTTATTCATTATATTTTTAATCTCCTCTTTTATCAAGGGGGTTTGGGGTGGAGACAACCTTATTTAAAAAATTTAAGAATGAGATCTAGCTTAGCATATCTTTGGCTTGAAATGGTAGTTTTTTTTAGTACTTCTTAACATCCTATTACTTTTCGTTCTAGAATTCTCTCGACCCTGCCTATGAATTATTAGAAAAGCAATGAGAAATTAAGACTTGAAATTTTTTAAACTATGGTCCCTCTATTACTGTTCCAAAGTTCTTCTCTGAAGGCTCCATGCTCCACTACTGGGGTGAATCCAGAAGAGGGTGGAGGCTAGAGGATGCAATGGCCCCCCTCCTCCACAAACATTTGTAAATCTCCTCTTTGTACCTCAATAGTTTGTCTTTTGGAAAATGTTTGGAAATCCCTTTAAGACTGTTAGTTCCTCCCCTCCTCCCCCAAAGAAAAAGTGACAAGCACAATAAATACCAGTTCACTACTTGAGACCCTGCACATGCAGTAGGGAGAGCGGGACTGCTGTTGGTTGATGGAGGATGAGTGGAGGTTTATGTGCTCAATCCAAATTTTTAGTGCTTAAAATTTACTTAACAGAAAAAAAGAACACATTTTCCTTCCAGTAACAGCTGCTAATGTTTGAAGAATTGTTTCATTGAAGTCCTTAAACTCTAGTTTTACAAATTTTCTGGTTTGTTTCCTTATGAATGTAAATTTCCATGTCTTAATTTGATCTTCAATGTACCAAGTTTGAAAGCATTGAGTACCAAGTTAGCATGTGTGATGAATCTCTATTTTGTCTCAATAGCAGCCCTTGCTAATGAGTTTTCTCTCCTCTTTCTATTGTTGGTCTATCTTTTATATAATTATCTAGCACTCGATGCTTTTGTTTAACACACCATACATATATTTACTGCAGGGCATCTTACCACTCCACTAGTTGCTCATATTCTTTGCAACTATTTTGGCATACCTGTAATAATTTCACGGAGGACAGGTATGTCATTCTTTTACTAGCTGAATTCAACTGTCTATAAAGGGTTTGGGAATGGGAAGGGTAGAAGGTGCTCATGCATGATGCTAGTGTAAATGTAACGTGTGGACTGTATAGTAGGTCGGGTTAAAAACGTCAATGTATATGGCAATCAGTTTTGGAGTTGCACTAAGTCCCTATTCCTTCGATTCATCCGAGTGTGTTTGGCAAGGTTGCAGTATGACTTTAAATTAGGATTTTGCTCATAGTAGATGAGATTATATAATTAGGCGTGTGGCATCAATCATACAAATACAACAGTTGTCTCTTTTAAGAAAAGAAGTTTTATGCATGCTTTGAGATAATATAATAGATTGCATTAAGAAAAGAAGTTTTATGAAGAATAATTTTCTACAAGAACTTAAATGCATGAATATGCATATATGCCACTTCATTCCTAAAATTCCTTCAATAGGTGTTATCTACGGCAATGCCAGGAATTTCTCTAAGTGTGTTCAAGAATGTTAAATATTTAGTATTTACTTACAAACAATATTTGGGCTATATATACAAATATAATTTACGAAGAGTGTTCAACTGACCCCACCCCCTCTTAGGAAACCCGTAGTTGTGCCCCCGGGTGGAAGAGCTTCTGACAGATGTCCTTCGAGGTCTCTAACATCTTTATCACCAAACCAAGCATGTTAAGTTACATATCAGTCCTAGCCCTAGCTGATTATTTTCCATCTGCGTTAGCCTTGGTAGACAGAATTACCCAATACTTGTGATGGTGGGAGGTAGCAGCTACCCAATGAAGCACGCATATTGACTCGGACCCCAATGTCCCTCAATCAGATAACAATTTTTTACATTTTGGCCTACTTTCCTTAAACATACTAATGATAATTTTTGTTTTTCCTCTTTTATGGTTGTTAGGAATGGTAACAGTGGCATCTGTAGCTGGGTTGCTAGGTTTCATCTGGTTTCTTTTTCCACTCACCAGTCCTCATTTGTACAATGCAACAACAGATAATTGCATGTGTTGGCATAGATATTGTAGTTGGAGCTAAGTTTCTCAACTCCTAGAAGATTTATCAAGGCTAAAAAACAACTCCTAAATCCTATGTAACATGAGTAAGATGGAAATTTATTTTCATTTTCGATTGTATTCGTATTTTATTTTTTTCGTTTAGACCTTTGTTTAGCAAGCATTGTCTTGTCCTATGAAAATCTTTAAGGAAGTTCATCATCAATTTAGTTTGAGACATTTGCTTGATATATAGTTCGTTTTTCATTTAGCTAAAAGAAGGGTGGAGTTATCCCGAATTTGTGCTAGTAACGAGTAACAGGAATCTAGTGTAATAGTCGAGGTGCATATAAGTTGGCATAGACACTACTGTTGTAAAGAAAATGGTGTATTTCAAGATGGGGAGTAAAAATTGACTACAAGTCACCTTTGTTAGGTTTTACCTCTCAATGTGAGATTTTCCAACGTGAATTTGGATTTAGTCGAATCTCAATGCGGGTTTTCTCATTTGTTTGAGTATTGGTGTGTGAAGTTATTTTAGTGCACATGTGTTGGTAGAAGGCAGTAAGTATTTCATGAAATTAATCAAGATGCGTGTAAATTGATTCAGATATCATGATTATAAAAATACCAATTATTAATATTGGAAAATTTTGGAAGAGGTGGAGGGACATGTTGAAGTGATGGAGAAATACGTACTTAATTTCAAGCTTGACTTTTTAACAAGATCGTTCCATACCAATGAAAATTCATTCAACAAAGTAATCAATCAGTACTCATAAATTGAAAGAAGAAAAATATATGTTCTTCCTTTCATTAATTATTAGGTATATGTATGTGTGTAAGAGACTATAACAATAACATATTCAGTTGTAATTATTGGCGTTTGGAAAAAATAAAATGTATGTAAATCTTATCCTTATCTCTTGAAGGTAGAAATGTTACTTTCGAAAGTATCTCAGTTCAAGTAACACGTGAATATTCTTCTCATTATGAATAAGAACGTTGATATCACTTGAAATAAATCAACAATATATTCAATATAATTTCATGAATGAAATCTGATGAGAATAGAGTGCACGTAGAGCTTACTCTTATTTCGTAAAGATAAAGAGTTTATTTTCAAACAACCCTAAGCGTATGCGTGTAAGACTCTTGGAGTCTTGGTTATAAAAATACATCATTTATTACTCCATTATAATTATTTCATTTTTTTGATTGTTTGAAAAGATGGTTTTAGAAGAAAGAAATGATGCCTTTTAGATATAGTTTCTGATGACCAAGATCTTCTCAACCAAAGATGACCTAAGTCTTCACAACTATACAATAAAAAATAAAAAATAAAAAATTAGAAAAATTCAAACATGTTACTAAATAAGAAAAAATAAATAGTAGAAATTGAAATTTGCCATCATTTCTGAGTGATGGGAATGGATAATTAATTATTTATTGGAAGATTTTGGCCAATTGTATGTCTGTATATATAATAAGGACATTTTTTGTTTTACAGTCATCATAGCCTATGTGCTTCTGTATTTATTAGCTTCTAGTTTGACTTGTTCTGGAAAAAAAAAATTGTGATATATTTCAATGAAGTGACCTGCAAAATCCTAGATATATTCAGAAAAATGATGATGATGATGATGAATAAGATCAACATAATTTGAAAATCTCTTGGATAAGAAATGAAGAAAATTGACTAGGGGAGATAAAAGGTCAAAAATATGTATATTTAGGTATACTTCCAAAAAAAATAATCATTTCCTTTGGTTTTCATATTGAATTAATTATTTGTATGGGGAAATGGTGTTGAAATGTGGAGTTCTTGGTTTATTGCACTTAATGACATAGTTACAAATGAATTTAGGTTTGTAATACACAGTACTTAATTAATTATTGACTTAATACATCAAATGTCTCTTAATTAACTGTGTTAATAAAATATATTTTGTCTCTAATTACTTGTCCATTTTTCCTTTTCTACTTGTCCATTTTGACAAATCAAGAAGATAGGACAATTTATTTTTACCTATTATTATACCCTCAATTAATTACTTTATAAAAAGGTAGAATTTTTTGAAAATCTTAAATTTTTAATTCATCCATTTCATAGTTAGTAGTGGTAAATTGGTAAACTCACTATGTCAATCATTATTTTCTTAATAAGTGTGTCAATTCAAAAGTAAACAACTAATTAGGGACAGAGGAAATACTTAGACAGTCAAATTATGATTTACTTAGATATACTTTTAGTTTGTAATATTACGTATCTTATCAGGTTTTGATGTCTCTAAATACGTCTAGATCTATGTATCTCAAATACATGTGTCAAAATTAGGTATAATGTGTTTTAAATACATTGTATCCAAGTGGATTCGGATGTATCTGAGATACATAACAAAACTCTCTGATCCCTTGCCTTTTTCTCATCTTGCTCGCCACTCTCCCATGTATTTTGTATCTCATATACATGTTAATCACACCAGATACATATAGATACATGTATCTAGTATGTACCTAGTGTGATTCTCATGTATGTGGGATGCATACGAATCTCGCTCGCTTCTCTCCCTATTTTTGTATATCTGATAACAAAAATACATGTATTTAAGTGTATTTTCTTCAATATATGGTAGAACACTCTTAATTAGTGGTAAGATACGTAATATTTTGAAAGTATATGTAATAATAATATATATGATAGTGAAGTATATCTAATTATGTAGTTTTCCGTTTATATTTTAATTAATATTTAAACACATGATAAAATGTTCCTATAAGACATTTTTTCGATTCAAATTAAAATAAAATTTAAAATGTGTGCCTCAACTCTAAAGTGCACATCATATAGATAAGTTAATCAACTAAAACATGTCACCTCCTTTAGTTATACACATTCACCGTAATAAGTCATAACATCTTATGTATGTTCCAATTGAGATTGATGTGTATTATTAAAAGAGATCGATATCAATATTGTATGTATTTAACTTAATTACTTAATAGCGATATTTGAGAACACGCAACAAAAAAAATTCATTATTTGAATTGAAAGTCTCTTATAAAAATATTTTATCATTTATTGAGATGTTCAACTAGAATAAATCGTAAAGGTCAAATATAAAAGTGAAATTTACTGAAAAGTTAAAAAGGAAAAATAGACATATTAAGGTTTAATAATTGTACTGAGTATAAGGATATAACCATGATATTTTGTCAATTAAGTATTAGTCTGATCTAGTGGTGGCAAATGGGTGGGTTGGGTCAAATTTGGGCGGGTTGAAAATGGGTCAACATAAAATGAATAATAATTCAACCTGCCCGTATTTGATATGGGTAAAACTGGATTGGGTAATATATGGGTTGGGTAAAATACTAGTTTACTCATATTTTCATGAGTAAATAGTACTCTACTTAAGAATTCAACATGGAGAAAATATTTTAGTCTTTTTTTAGATGAAATATGTTGAAAATGCTTCATTTAGTTTTATTGTATCATAAAAGTAAAAAAAAAAATCCTATAACTTTTCAATATAAAATAAATTTATGTTTTCCTGAAAAACAAGTAGATTTTTGACTTATTTTCTCATGTTTGGTTGGTGGAGTAGAAAATATTTTTCGGAAAAGATTTGTAGTGTTTGGTTTGTGAATGAAAAATATTTTTGAGAAATATCTTTTATTTTTACTAGAGTAGAAAATAATTTTTGAAATTGAAAATATTTTTTAAAAAAAAAACCTTAAATTTTTTTTTGGGATTGGGGAGGGGGGGGGCTGATAGGGGGGCTGACGGGGGAGGGGGATCAAGGGTCGGGATGAAAAAATAAAAATTTGAAGTTGAAAATATTTTTTAAAAACAAACTTAAATTATTTTTTTTGGGGGGTGGGTCGATGGTAGGGGTGAAAAAAATGAAATTTTGAAGTTCAAAATATTTTTTAAAAATAAACTTAAAATTATTTTTTGGAGGTGGGGTGAGTGGGGGCTGGTAGTGGGTGAGTCGATGGTAGGGATGAAAAAATGAAATTTTGAAGTTGAAAATATTATTTGAAAACAAACTTAAAAATTTTTATTTTTTTGGGTGGCTGGGTGTGTTGGGGGGTCGAGGGTAGGGGTGAAAAAATGAAATTTTGAAGTTCAAAATATTTTTTAAATATAAACTTAAAAAAAAAATTGGGGGGGGGGGGGGGGGG
>JAJOOR010020508.1:0-15920 GCA_036250505.1 Solanum acaule | reverse complement strand
GGAGTCATCTAAAAAGTATGATCATTTACTACCCATGATGGCTACATGATTTATGGAGACTTGAGTTAATATGAACTCGCATCCCCATATCGGTGCTCAATACTACTCCCAAAATATACTTAGCTCATATGTTTGTAAAAACAAAACTCTTTCTTTGAATTGAGATAATTACTCAAAACTTAGCTTAAAAACTCTCTTGGAATCAATGTTCCCTTTCTTGCTTAAATGTGAAAACATTTATAAACTCTTTAGGAATACTTAGTCCCCTTATAGTTTTTTGAGAAATGAACTCAACTCTTTACCCTTTGCTTAACTTGAAAACTTGAGTCTAAATACGAAGTTTAAACGTTTGTTAAAGACTCTTGAAAACTTTAAGAAACTTTACTTTGACTTGGTTCTTAACTTCTAGACTTGACTTTTAACTTCTTTGACTTTGATCTTAACTTTCCTTGAATTAGATTATGGATTCAAGGTTCATGATCTCATATTTACGGATGATTTCATGATATTTAGATGTACTTTAGAGTGTTGGAATCAACTAGAAACATAGGTACATCGCTTTGGAACAAGTACTAAAAGGTGGGGAACAAATGGGGAGAACTGGCGTCCCTGGCGCTCTGAGAGGCGCGGGGCGCTAGCCCTCAAACTTCAGAGAAGTTTGACTGGCGCTCTGGTTGGCGCGACACGCCAGAGGCCAAACTTCAGAGAAGTTTTTGTGGCGCTCTGGCAGGCGCGATGCTCCAGCCCTTTTTGCCCAGCGACTTCCAACTTTTCTCTTCCGTTCTTCATCTCTAAACCTCCCTAACTTCCATAGTTCCTTCCCCAAACACTTAGGATCAATTGTACCCTCAATATAAAACCAATCTAACTCGAAAAAAAACTTGAAAACATGAATCAACTCACCCCCAAGCATCAACAACTCAACCAACAAGAATTCTACATTTTGTTCTTCAAGAACCTTACTTCTTCAACAAGTAAACAACTCAAAACAATTGGATTGAAACAAGTTGGTGTGTGGGTGAACTAACCCAACATGAAAAGATGTCACATACCTTAATAGGGATCACCCCCGACGAATTCCACTCCAAATGCTTGACGTTCTTGGCGAAATCTAGGCTTTTCTCCCATTCTTTCTTCTTTTCTCTTTTCTCCAAGCCCTAAGCGTGAATTCAATTTTTCTAATCTGACAAAAACAAGTTTTTACCCCAATAAATCCCTAAAAGCGAATTAGGAAATAAATTAGAGAAAAGACTACTTTGCCCTTCCTTAATTCCGGATTAGGACTTTCCTCAATCCAACAACCCAACTTCAGAAAGGCATAACTCACTCATACGATGTCGAAATCGAGTAAACTTGGCAGTGTTGGAAAGATCTCTCCAAAGGCTTTCCAACCATATTAAGAGATGCTCATAACTCATCCTGAGCTAGGAGTTATGGCCGTTTGAAAATGGCCAAAACTCACTTTCTTAACTTGGACAAATTTCCAGATTTCCTTATTCTTTCCAAAAATCAACATTTTCATATTTTAAACTCTTTATAGTCGTTTCTTGGTGCGAGATGTTACAAAACCTTTCTTAGGTACTTAACAATCAATAGTAACAAAATTTATGACTCAACCCAGGTGTAAGTCCTTTCAATTGCTCAATACCTGATACAATTGATCATTTCTCACCTTGCCAATTCATACATTGTCAAAATATATCACCATGAATGTAGAGTTACAATGAAAAATTTGAATTGTAAGTTCAACCGTATAACACAATCCCCTTATCTATCAACATTAGCTTGTACCTTGAAGATTTTTATGAATTCATGGATCTTTGCTTATCATTAATTGCATCTCCATCAATCATACAATATCTTTCGCTAAAAATTCAATCGTACTCATTCCTAAACTCAAAAACAAAACAAATTAAAGCACTTATCATCACACTCGAGCTAATGTCTGTACACTCCTTTCTCATGTCTTTTTCAATAGTTTTTAACCAATCTGATGGACCCGTTACACTATTACCATAGCCACAGCAAACCGAATGAAATCACGCATCTCTAAACCCAATTATCTACCCCTCTGAAGATACCTCTTTAGCCTTTGCAATCAATTAAAATATTATTTCTCTCGCCTCTTTCTAAAGGTTGTACTACATTCCACTAGTTTTTCTTCATTATGACTTTAGCTTTATTAAATTCGATTCGAGTAGTGTCCCACTATATCTTAAAACTTTTCATACAACTATGTTACTCACCAAATATTAGAAAACCACAACCTTAGATACTCGCAAGTCGTAATTACTATACAAAATTCTCTTAACCAACAATCTTATTATATAGCTACATCCCATCACAATCCATCACGAACTCTTATTACCATTATGCTCAGTTAGCCCTGGCTATCACTACAAAGTCAACATTTTTCATCGACATGACAACTCAAACTCTGGTATACTCATCAAACTCAAAGGACTAACCCAATTTTTTATGCACTTTCTTACTAAAATCTTCAATTTCCTTCACCCAAGTATACCCAATGGGTATTTTTTTTCCCATAAGCTTGTCATTCCGATATCAATCCACTCCTTTATGGCTTAAGATAAAATCACCGGTTCTCATACTACCATCATTCTTCTTAACAAATAAGACAGGAGCACCCCATGGGAAAGCACTATGACGGATGAAGCCTTTATCAAAAACTCCTGGATTTGAGCTTTAAGCTCTCTCAATTCTGCCGGAGCCATGCGATAAGGAGGAATGAAGATGGGGCGAGTGCCAGGTTTCAAATCAATGCAGAAATCTACATCTCTATCCGGAGGCATACCAGGAAAATCGGTAGGAAACACTTTCTTGAATTCAGAAACTACAAGAATAGACTCAATAGAGGGAGGCTCAACATCAACCTCCTGAATATGAGCCAAATACTTCAAACACCTCTGCCCCACCAGTTTCCTAGCCCACACGAAAGATATGACCTTAGCTGGATTAGTCTTGTACACCCTTCCCACTTTAACTTTTCCCTACCCGGGATCTCTAGAGTCACAGACTTAGCATTATAATTAAGCACAACATAATAAGAGGACAACCAAGTCATACCTAAGATTATATCGAAGTCAGTCATATCTAAAATAACCAAATCAACCGAAGTCTGAAAACTCATAAATAGAACAGGACAAACACGATATACCTGGGGGACTATGACTGACTCTCCAACTGGGGTAGAAACATGGATGGGGGCATCAAGCACATCATAAACCGCATCAAATCCCAAGGCAAACTGAACTGAAACATTTGAATAAGTAGAACTCGGGTCAAACAATACAGTAGTCATTCGGTCACAGACAAGAATAACACATGTGATTACTGCATCAGACACCTCAGCCTCGGTCTTGCTCGGAAAGGCATAAAACTGAGCCCTGTCATTTTGACGGGCAACCTCCTTGCCTGGCAGCACTGCTCCCTTACCTGCATTACCATTTCTCTGGCCTCCACGGCCTCGCTGATTTCCTCCTCATATGCTCAGGTTCTCCACAATTGTAACACACTTAATAACTTAACCAAGTAAGCATCGATGTTATTGTAGTAGTCGTATCATGATTCTCTTTGATATACACTCAATCTAGGAAATCGCAGTAGAGATTTTAACCTCAATTGTTGCAATATAATTTCATCATTTACTAAGCAACCCATACATGTTATGACAACAAAATGCATTTTTCAAAGTAATGGTGTTCATTATCTAGACTTCTCTTACAAAACTTCTTGAAGTCATATTGGCAAAGTCTTCTGACTTCACCCCCTTCTACCTCCATCACAAAATCAACCACTTCCTAAAAAGATTTTGCTAAAGCAGTCACTTATCAGTTTGAATCTGCAAATCTGACCTTAATCCCTTCACAAAATGATGAATTTGCTCTTTTAGACCAAAGCGAAGTGGAGTACCATATTTGGATAAAACATAAACTTTTACCTTAAAGGCTGCAACAAATGTATATGAAAGAGAAATACAATAAAAACAAAAGTCGTCATCAATTCCAAATTAAACTAGCCTTGAAAGTATGAGGAATAGTGGAATTGAGGCTAAGCCACAAATGCTAGACTAATCTATACAACAGAAGTAGTCTACCGACCTTTCTTGTTTTTGCTTCCACTACTACTAGGATTATCTTTTGACGTCTTCTCAACTATCAGGTCACTAGGATCATAAGGAAACATATACACATCTCTAGGATAGCACAATCTATAAAGCAAATCTCGTCTGATTCTTCCATACCCTTCATCACCCCAACTAACATCATATGTGTTGTGATATAAGTAGGTGAGAAAGATTGTTGATGTTAGTTAGACAAAGTAGGGGAAGGTTAGTCATTTAAACAAGAAGTTAGTTGTAACTAATTGTGTTAGTTTGTTAGTTAAGAAACTGAGTTAGTATTCTGTTAAAAGTGTGAAGGAGCAACACTATAAATAACTCTTCATCTTGTAACTACATCTAATCAATACAATTACAGTTTTCATATATCCCAAATCTTCTCCCTTCTATGATTGAGTTTCTACAATTTACGTTCATGGTATCAGAGCCATAAGCTTCATCACGAGCATTGATTGAAGCTGAAATTGGTCAAGGAATCAAAGAATTAGTCCTCTGGTTCATCGATTCATTCATTTTTTGAAGAATATTGCAGGTCGTAGCTTGGAGAAAGCTGGAATCTATATTCTTCAGTTTGTTTTGTTGATTTGCTTCAGCAATTAAAAGCTCAATTTGGTGATATCTTCAATGGAGAATGAAGGCTTACATGCAGATCTAACTCAGAATGGATCAACAACAGTTATTCCTCAGAATAACAGTTCATTATAGGGGCAAGGTATTGACTATAATCACCCTCTTTTCCTTAGTCCTACTGATGTCAGTGGCTTGAGTCTGATTTCCTTTCAACTAACTGGTATTGAAAAATACATGTTGTGGAATAGATCTATAAGGCTAGCCTTGTTATGGAGGAATAAGATTGGTTTAATTAATGGGACTGTTAAGAAAGAAATGTATAGTGTTGAATTATGGGGACATTGGGAAAGAGTTAATGTAATTGTTTTGTCTTGGTTAATGAACTCTGTGTGTAAGAGTTTACTGAGTGGAATTGCCTTTGCTTCGACTGCCCTAAGTGTTTGGACTGATCTAAAAGAGAGGTTTGATAGAGTAGATGGATCTAGGACTTATAGTCTACACAAAGAGATTACTTCGCTGCAACAGGGGACTACTTCTGTTTCTGAGTATTATACCAGACTCAAAGGTTTATGGGATGAGTTTGAGGTATTGGTGCCTGCACCTTGTTGTAATTGTGAGATCTCCAAAGGTTTTGTAGCTCACATAAATAGACAAAAGGTATATCAGTTTTTGATGGGATTAAATGACTCATATCATCAAGCTAGGAGTCAGATCCTTATGATGGATCCATTACCCTCAATTAATCATGTGTATGCTATGGTAGTTGGGGATGAAAGCCAAAAGGTTGTGATTGCGTGTACCACTAGCATGAGCATGACTACTATTGGCTTGGACTCTTCTGTTGCTATGTTCTCTAAGACTGGTAGTAGTTCTAGTGGTAGTAGTTCAGGTGTGAGTTAAAGGTTCAAGAAAGGTTCCCTGTTGGTATGTGATTTTTGCAAATGCAAAGGGCACAGTAAAGAATTTTGCTATAAACTTGTTGGTTATCCTCCTGATTTCAAATCAAAGAGGAAGCCTCAACCTTAAGGAGGTTCTGTCACACAGGCCAACAGTTACTCTACACAATATGCATCATCTCCTCAGGCTAACTTTACCTATGGTTTCAATACCAACATTCCTCCTCCAGGATGGGGAATACCTAATCAGCAACATAACAATATTAATAATGAAGGTACATCTGCAGCTCCTACTGACAGTCTTAAAGTTAGCCAAGCTAATAAAGAAGTTCAACACCTACTCCAAGGATACACTTTCACTAAAGATCAGTATGATCATATTCTGAAGATGATGCAGCAGAAGTCAGATGTTACTTCTCCCTCTATGTGTAATACTGCCAATACAGGTAAACATTCTTTTGTGTCTAAAGCCAATCAGATGTGGATTATTGATACAGGTGCAACTAATCATAGGGTCTCCTATTTAGACATGATGATTAAGGGGTCAGTGTCACAGCTTGCAAAGTCTAAACTTGTCTATCTTCCAAATGGTAGCACTACTCAAGTATCTCATGTTAGATGTTGTGCTTTATCAGCAAGAAGTATGATCACTAATGCATTGCACCTTCCTGATTTCAACTACAATTTTGTCAGTCAGTCAACTCACAAAGGAGTTAGGATGCTCAGTTACCTTCTTCCCTAATTTCTGTATTTTCCAGGATCTTTGCAGTGGGAAGGTGAAGGAAGTTGGTAAGTAAGAATGAGGCCTATATCTACTAATACAACACTTAACACATAAGAATGCACATAGTGTAGGGGAGGCTGCATTTGCTGTCAACAATACAAAGGTCATAGACATGGAATTGTGGCACAAAAGGTTGGGGCATGTGTCTTCAACAGTCCTTGCAAGGATGTTTGCTATTAATAAAGAAAGTTTATGTACATTGACTAAATGTTCAGTGTGTCCTCTTGCTAAGCAAACAAGATTATTCCTGTTAGCAGTATTAAGACTTCAGCTTGTTTTGATATGATACATGTGGATCTGTGGAGTCTTTATAATACTCGCACTATTGATGGTAACAAGTATTTTCTCACCATTGTTGATGACTTCTCTAGGATGACTTGGTTATTTTTGCTTAAACATAAGTCTGCTGTGTGTGTTTCTCTTAAGGAGTTTCTCTTGTTTGTTAAAACTCAGTTTGGTAGATCAGTCAAAGTACTAAGGTCTGATAATGGTACTGAGTTTGTGAACTCAGTCTGTGATGCTATGTTCAAAGAAATGGGCATTATTCATCAAAGATCATGTCCTTATACTCCACAGCAAAATGGTGTTGCTGAAAGAAAACATAGGCATTTGCTTGAGGTGACAAGAGCTATCAGCCGCCTATCAGAACCGCTTCCACCTCTGGGACTTCGGAGAGCCGCTAAATAATGAGGTTCGGCATCTGCTTGAGAAGGAAGAAGAAGGGTTGGCTTGTCATTGGGGATCCCAATCTGACTTGCTCGTGGTTTATTAATGTCGGGGTTGTTTTTACTTACCTTTCTGTCTATGAAAGAAATGAGGAGAAAAGAAATTTCAGGCCAGCATACCCTTGAGGTATTAGGGACAATGTGTGTTAGCTGCTGCTTATCTTATTAACAGAATTCCTAGTAGTGTGTTGAATTATGCTACACCTTATGAAAGGCTGTATGGTTGTAAACCTGTGCTAACTCATCTCAAAACTCTAGGATGTTTGTGCTATGCTAAACTATTGACTGATCATGATAAACTCAAGCCAAGGTCCAGACCTGCAATTCACATGGGTTATTCAGAGTTCAAAAAGGTTACATCCTACTTGATCTGGGTAATAGGTCATTTTTCACTAGTAGAGATGTAATATTCAGAGAAGATTCCTTTCCTTTTGTCACAGGGATAAACATTATTTCAGAACACCTGTTCTTAGATACATTGCATATCTCAGATGTCCTACCTCCTCACTTGAATTCTATATCATTTCCTCTTTCTCCTTCAGTTCCTACTTCTTCTGTAGTTGGTTCAGATGATCATTATCTACCTGTTGTGAATCAGCAGGATGATCCTACATGGTCCCAAGTGCCTGTACTATCCTCAGATCCTGCTTCTTTGAATTCTGAGTCTACTTCTGATTGTAGAAGGTCCACTAGACAGAAACATACTCCTACTTGGATGAAAGATTTTGTCTCCCTTTCAATGAATATGAAAATTCCACATCCTTTGTGCAACTCCATGAGCTATGATCATCTTTCTCCTACTTATCAATCCTACCTTGCTGCCACTTCTGTAGATAAGGAGCCCGACTCTTATTGTGAGGCTGTCAAAGACATAAGGTGGGTAGATGCTATGAAGGCTGAAATTCAGGCTCTAGAGAGTAATGATACCTGGGAGATCACTAATTTGCCACAAGGCAAAAGACCCATAGGTTGCAGGTGGATTTACAAAGTGAAATATAAGTCCACAGGTGAAATTGAGAGATTCAAAGCAAGATTGGTTGCTAAGGGGTATAGTCAACAAGAGGGCATAGATTACAAAGAGACCTTTTCACCTATAGTAAAGATGGTTACAGTCAGAACCATAGTCTCTCTTGCAGCAACTAGGCATTGGCACATTCATCAAATGGATGTCTTTAATGCTTTTCTACAAGGGGATCTGGATGATGAGATATATATGCACCTACCTCAGGGTTTTGTCAGTCAAGGGGAGAAGGTGTGTAGACTGAAAAAATTCCTATATGGTCTCAAACAGGCTCCAAGGCAGTGGAACCATAAATTGACTGAAGCTCTTATTAGACTCAGGTTTAAGCAGAGCCAACATGACTATTCTTTGTTCATCAACAATACAGAAAAAGGGACCATTATAGTTCTTGTATATGTAGATGACTTGCTAATTATTGGTAGCAGTCTCAAGTTGATAGAAGAAACAAAAACTGCACTACAACAAGCTTTTAAGATGAAGGATCTAGGTGAATTAAAGTACTTCCTAGGTATTGAATTCACTAGATCTTCAGCTGGTATATTAATGCACTAGAGGAAGTATGCTCTTGAGCTTATAGCTGAAGTTGGTATGACAGCAGTCAAACCTGCAGGAACCCCTATTGACATCAATATTAAACTAACATCAAAGTTATATGATGAACATGTGAATCAAGATCAGGAAGAATCAGAGGATCCACTGATAGATCAAAGAATGTATCAAAAACTGATAGAAAAGCTGCTATATCTAAATATGACAAGACCTGATATAACTTTCAGCACACAAACTCTCAGTCAATTCCTACAACAACCTAAGAAGTCTCATCTTGATGCGGCATTAAGGGTAGTTAAATACTTAAAGAAGCAGCCTGGACAAGGTTTGTTGTTTGCAAGTAACTCAGATGGAGTAGTTACTGCTTTTTGTGATGCTAATTGGGCTTCTTGCCTGCTAACCAGAAGGTCTGTGACAGGATACATGGTAAAAGTTGAGCAGTCATTAGTATCATGGAAGGCAAAGAAACAAACAACAATGTTAAAAAGTTTAGCTGAAGCTGAATATAAAAGTCTTGCTTATACTGTGTCAGAGTTAGTATGGTTGCTTGGATTACTAAAAGAAGTGGGAGTTGAAGTTCAATTACCAGTTCAAGTTCATAGTGACAGTAAGGCAGCTATACAGATTGCAACAAATCCAGTATATCATGAGAGGACAAAGCATATTGAGATTGATTGTCACTTTATAAGGGAAAGACTCCCTACAAGAGAACAACCAGCTGATGTATTGACAAAAGGCTTATCTAGGCAACAACATGAACACCTACTATCCAAGCTAGGAGTGCTAGACATTTTTGCACCACCTAGCTTGAAGGGGAGTGATGTGATATAAGTAGGTGAGAAAGATTGTTGATGTTAGTTAGATAAAGTAGGGGAAGGTTAGTCATTTAAACAAGAAGTTAGTTGTAACTAATTGTGTCAGTTTATTAGTTAAGAAACTGAGTTAGTATTCTGTTAGAAGTGTGAAGGAGCAACACTATAGATAACTCTTCATCTTGTAACTACATCTAATAAATACAATTACAGTTTTCATATATCCCAAATCTTCTCCCTTCTATGATTGAGTTTCTACAGTTTACGTTCAATATGTGTTCTTAATTATGAAGTATTTAATACCACTCTTAACCCCGTATCCAACTATGAGTACCGAATGTCCTCCAAGCCAATCTATATCATCATCTCCCCTCCATCCCTGGTATACTCCCTACAATAAAATCAAAATAAATCAAGGTCTAATTAATACAAGGAAAGTGCAGAGTTATTTATAATATCGAAATGTATGCTAATTTCCTAATTAAATAATGAATAGAGTTAGTTACCTCTCCCTTGAATTTCTGAAAGCTTTGAAAGATGCGAATTGTACCAAGCATAGGTTGTCTTCTCAATATTTCATTAATTTCTTCCTCAGTGACCAAATTTTCCTCCTTCAGGTCAACACGATCTTCATTACTATCCTCAGTACGAACACGAGTGAAGGATCCAATTCTGTATTTCAATGCCTAACAAATTTAAAATAAAAATAAGAAACAAGGTGAGTTTCATATAATAATTTTGATGCTAAAATATTTTAAAATAAAAAGAATTATATATATATATATATATACCTGTGTAGGGACGGCTGGAATAAGAGCATCATCCGGCCTATATCCTATGTTGGGATAATCCTCCTTCGTGCATAAACCGGTGTATTGCGCATACTGAAGTGCATGTATATGCGATCCTAAATAACAACCCACTGTATCTGTTTTTTTTTGCCCTTGTTCGCATACTGAAAGTCTATTGGCAGATGATCCGCAATTTGTTGTACCGACAATTCAACTGGTGGCCGATTCTTATCTCTCGCAAATGAAGCCGATACGGCTTCAGTAGTGCTATAGGAATAGCACACATCTTTGAAAAAAGTTAAAAACAGAAATATTAATGTTAGGAACACCTTATAACGTGATCAAACCTTTTCTACTATATACATATAATACGTACTCATATTGCGTTGATCTCAAACATATGGATAGAGAATACCATCATCTTTTAAGCTGAACTCTTCATCAACATGTTCATTCGCCATGATAAAAAATGTGTGCCAAATAATATCACTGTCAACAAATTTAACCAATCAAATTCAGAAAAAATCATACAAGTATTAAATTAAAGAGATGTACTTAAAAAAATTCCAAATGTTATGGTACACATTGCAACTATTTATATACAAGTTCAAATTTTTTATCGTTGTCTTTCTATATAAAAATATGTATAACCTTCTATAACACCTCGAAAGTGTAAAAGTTAGCTTGGAAATTTGAAAGTTGTTGCTGCACTGGTTCACGAGTGGCATGTATGAGCAACACATGGTTCAATGAGTTGTGGATGCCCAATCGTGGTTCAATTTGGAAAATGTCAAGTCTTAGACCATGTTGTACGAGTCACCAGTACGACTGTGGTTGGGTACAAGAGCTATAGTTTGCCTAGTAGACTTGGCCTTCAAAAAATATGTATTTAGGAAGTATGAAGGAGAATGACGGTTCGTAGAAGGGAAGACGGTCTGTACTTGGTTATCGTGGTTCGAGGCCTGAGGACCCAGACATATGTTTGAGACTCAAGTGTACGAAGAGGGTATACTAGTTGTGCAATGGTTGACGACTCATAGACTAAGGATCGTGGTTTATTGTCAGAGAGTTGGTTTCCAGTTGATGGGTTCACGAACGGATAACACGGTCTGTGAATTGTTGTATGCAGCGTACATAGAATTGGGAGCGTATAGACTTAATGTGTAATAGTAAGGCTGCAAGTCAAATAGCAGCAAATCCCATATTTCATGAGAGAACTAAACATATTGATATTGACTGTCATTTTATACGAGAAAGAATCACTCAAGGAATGGTTAGGACTGATCATGTATCGACTGAAGAGCAACTGGCAGATGTGGTCACAAAAGGATTGGGAAGGTCTCAACATGAATACTTAGTAAGTAAGTTATGACTTAATTAAGAACTTGTTCAAGCTATCAGCTTGAGAGGGGGTATTAAATTAAAGAGGCAAGCTGATGTAAACACAAGTGAGTAAAGAGTTAACTCAAGCAGTTAAGAGGTGGTTAGAAGTTACTTTAGGTTGTTAGAATGACATCTAAGAGATGAGCTAGTGAGCTGATTATGATCAACTGTATAAATACCACCCATGTGTAACTTGTTCCGTAAGATTGAATGAATGAGAATTAGAGATTTTCTTTGATCAGCTTCTTCTTCTTCCTTACACTGCTTTCTTCAGTGTCTATTTAGCACATAGAAGAACTCCAACTATGGGAGTTAACACTTGGGTCGTGACACCTTCATGCATTCTTTTTCATTGAAAAGTTCACAATTTACTAAATTCCAAATTAAATAAATCATAATAAAATATTTCCAGAATCGATCAACTCATGATGTATGAAGCACATATGCATATACAAAACTGAGGGGGGCTTACGTGACTTCAGGGGTTGATGCAGATATTGCATGCCACTTGAAACCCAACAGCTACTCCATTCCTATACTGGCTGCAAATAATGGATACACCTGTAACAACACAGCCGTCAGTTTGTTCAGATTTAATCACCAAACAATACAGAACCTACCAGCCAAAATTCCTCACATATATGCATGTAGAATAAATGCACTGCTACATGCTATTCTACATGCATCCGTTGCCGCTATAGCTCTATGACCCAAATAGTAAAATAACAAATTTTCTCGGGGTAAAACTTGAAGAATTAAACAGACCTCAGGCCTCAGCCATGGGAAGAGGGAGCTGGGAATCAGAAAATGCATAATCAATTGCTGCCGATCAATGACCTTTACTGAACTACAGAGACCAAATTAAACTGTTACTACTACATATGCACCCGTTGCATTCCATATGCTAGATGTATGTGCCAAACACTAAAATATAAAGTTTCGAGGTAAAAAAAATGAAGAAGATTAAACTTGAAAAGTAAAACAGAACTTGAGCCTCAGTTTACGGTGGAGTTAGCCATGGGAAAACGAAGATAGAGCTAAGCTGACGATGAGCTTTACGGTGGTTACCCAAATTACAGAGATCAAAAACCCCGAGCTAGTAAATACACTGTACTACTCCCCTACACGTACATTGCCTTATATCTATAACTCATCAAACACTAAAGTAGCAAAAATTACTCGGGCCACAGTTTACGGTGGAGTAAGCTAGTGCTAAGCTGACGATGAGCTTTACGGTGCTTACGCAAACTACATAGAACAAAAAAGCGAATCGAACTAGTAAATGCACTGTACTACTACACATGCACCCGTTGCCTTATGCTAGATCTATAACCAACCCCTAAAATAGCAAAATTAGTCGATCGGGCCACAGTTTACAGTGGAGTAAGCCATCGGAAAACGGAGATAGAGCTAAGATGACGATGAGCTTTATGGTGGTTACCTAAACTACAGAGAACAAAATACCGAATCGAGCTAGTAAATGCACTGTACTACTAGTACACATGCATCCATTGCCTTATGCTAGATCTGTAACCCAAATATTAAAATAGCAAAATTAGTCTGGCCACAGTTTACAGTGGAGTAAGCCATCGGAAAAAGGAGATAGAGCTAAGATGACGATGAGTTTTACGGTGGTTACCTTAATTATAGAGAACAAAAAATCGAATCGAGCTAGTAAATGCACTGTACTACTACTACTCATGCTATCATCCAAACACTAAAATAACAAAAATTCGATGGGCAAATGAATAAAAAAACTTGAAGAATGAAACAGACCTATCTGTATACGCCGGAGGAAGCCATGTAAATCGGAAAATGAAGGATATCTCAAAATGATCGAGTTATTCTGGCTATGATTTTTCCGGTGGTTACCAAAACCCCGTATAGTAAAAGCACTATTGTACTACTACACAATCTCCCGTTACCTCTAATGCTAGATCTATAACCGAGAGTAAACTAGAAAAATTCCGAGAGAGTATTTGAAGAGAGATGAGTAGCACAGGAGAAGTAACAAATTATCACTGAGGTGAAGTTTCAGTGGTAGTGCTGATATAGTTTGTATAACTGCTAAAAGTTTTTGGTGCAGTACGGAAACGACACTGCTGCAATGCTAGTTCCTTGCAAATAACACTCATCACTATAGATTATTAGTTAACATGTTCGCACTTCGCACGATCATAACAGCTCTTTTTAAGATAAAAATTTCTTATAAATTAGCACATACTAAAAAAGAAGAAATATGATCAATACTTGGATCAAAATTTTAAAATGTTTATCATTATTGTTTCAATTTTTATTTTTATTTTTTGGGGGTGAAAAGAACATATTTTTTATTTTGAAAAAAAAATACTAACTTAATTTTCTGCTTAATTTTCTATTTGCGGTTGATCATCAAATAAAACATAAATAATCTGTCCTCCTCATTTTTTAAAAGAAGGGATACTTATTTAAATGAGGAACTACTGAACTTAGACCTTTTATAATATCATTCCTCAATATGATTTTTTTAACAAAAAATCATACTTGTTATGTACGACTGTATGTAATCTTTTTTAAAAAGTCTTTTATTTTAAAAAATAAAATTGTGCAAGTTAAAATATGAAAATTAACAAAAAAGCATGTCAATAGTAATACAAAGGAAAGAATAACTAACTGCTTTCTAATCAAATGAAAGATAAATATATAAAATCGTAATGATAAAATTGAAAAGCAATTAATATTAATGTTTCAACAAACAACTCGAAACAAAATTATATCGTTATTTTTATTTGTTTTAATTATCAAAGAATAATTATACAAATAATAAATAATGAATATTTTAAATCTTGAGGGGTTACAAAACTCACTAAATATGTAATTATTTAGAGAAAATCAAATTTTAAATTATGACAAAAAAACAAAACAAAAAGATAAAAAGAATAAATAGGACTCTTAGTATATAAGAGTTTTTGCTAGTGTCTGTTTTTATATCATATTGAAATTATTTATAATTTTTTTTCGTCTTCACACAAATAAAAAAAAAAGTTTATATTTATATCTCAATATATTTGACTAAAATAGTACTTCATTTTATTTTAGTGTGGATTTTGTATGTTTCGTTGTGGTCGTTTTATCTAATTACTAAAAAGTTAGAAAATAGAAAAATATATTTCATTATTTTAGTACAAATTTTAAAAATCTTGAGTTTTAATAAATAATATATACTCTCTCTATTTCAAAATAGTGAATTGTTCAAAGTTTAAGAGATATGTTGAACAATTCTTCCATTTTCCCCCTCATTTACAATGTTAAATAATTATAAAAGAAATGACTTTTTGAATACAAAATATGTGCATAGCGTCATCAGGAAAATAAATCATTTATTTTAAAAGTTCTTTAGAACACTCATTTATGTAATAGATAAATGACTTAATTTTGAGTAATTTTAATATATGATGTAAATGAAAGAAAAATGAGAAGAAGTCTTAAAAAGAGAGAGAAAGAATTAGGTAAAAAGGAATTGAGGAGACATGTTATTTTAGTAAAAAATATAAATAGATAAAGATTTTTGTAAGTCATGAGATGGATCAAAGTTAGAGTATGTCTTGTTATCAAAAGCTTACAACCACAAATAAAGAAAAAGCATATGCATCCATGAAAATGTTCTACATGTAAACCTTGAATAACTGATGTGCAAATGATAGACTAAAATTTAAAGCCATTATATTTTGGAAAAACTAAATGTAGAGGTAATGAATAGAATCATAGAAAGGAGTTGAGGAGATATGTCATTTAAGTAGTAAATGTGAATAAATGGAGGTTTTTGTAATTTATGAGTTGTAATTATATGTAATAAATTTTATATTTTTTTTTAATTATCAAACAAATTAATTAATGAAGAGAGTAAACTCATTTTTTTAGTTTCATAATAACTTAAACAAATATCAATTTTCTCTATGTATAATTATTTTTATACTTTTAGTATTTCTTAACTTAAGAAAATATGTTCATTGAAATTGAATATTTGCAGAACAAACTTGGTTCATTCTGAAAAATTTCATTAAATTAGAAGAATTAAATGTTTTGTGAAAATTGAATCCAGCAATCATATATAAAGGCTAATTTTACACAAAGTGTTAACAAATACGAAACAAAAATTTAATGGAGGGGATCTCATCTCCTTTTTAGTCAATTCGAATTCCACAAAAGAAAGAAATGTGTTATATCATCTAAATTAGAATGAAAAGAAGCGGATAAAGCTAAACAAAA
>JAJOOR010020507.1:0-21125 GCA_036250505.1 Solanum acaule | reverse complement strand
TTGAAAATGTCTCTCAATTTTATTAATCATAATAGGGCTTTAAATAGCCAACTTGATAACATAATCTGCAGAAAATCTGCATAACAAGAATTTAAAAAAACTAAATAATCTCAACAATTAAAACAACCTAACAAATATTTAAAATTCAAATTCATCCTAAAACTAGGTAGCTTATTATTTTAAAAAATGACTGCAGTAACTAAAAGCAAACTCAACAGAGGCCTTATTCAATCAAATCCCATCTACACACTCCAGCTGCTTCCTTTTGAGCTAGTCAAGCAGGCGTTGAGCACGGACTTAGGTCATCTCAAAGAGAGGATGTTCCAAGTATCTAGGGTCATTAATTCAAGGTAATAGGAAGATCGATGAAGATGTCACACATCGTATTGATTTCGGGATGACCAAAATGGAGGCTCGCCTTCGAAGTCTTGTGCGATAAAAAGGTACCTTCAAAACTTAAAGGTAAACTCTATAGAGTGGTGGTTAGACAAACTATGTTGTTTGAGATAGAGTGTTGACCAGTCAGGAAATCATATGTTTAGAAGATGAAAATTGCAAAGATGAGAATGTTGAGGTTGATATGTGGACATATGCATAGAGTTAAGATTAGGAATGAATATATTTGGGATAAGGTAGGAGTTGCGTAATAGGTGGATACGATAAGAGAAGAGAGGTTAAGATAGGTTGGACATGTGATGTGGAGAAGTGTAGATGTCTCAAGAGGAGGTGTTAGCTGTTAACAATAGTGGGCATCAAGATAGGTAGAGGAAGGTCGAAGATGTATAGCAGAGGACAATAGATAAAGACATGGTGCATCTTGAACTTACCGAGGAAATGACCTTAGAAAGGGGGTTTAGAGGTCGCAAATTAGGGTACAAGGTTAGTTCATAGTTGAGCATTCTCTCGCTTTCCCTGGTATAGGATCGGTGGTCTTACTTGGAAGTTCTTTCTTAGCGGTGGTATTAGCACTATTATCGTAATTTCTTGTTCTTTGATCTCGATTATCACCTGTGCTTTTTGTGGTTTAGTTATCACATTATTTTGTTTTCATTACTGTTCTTTCCTCGCTATATTGTGTGTTGCTCCCATTTCACATTATTTCGTAATTATTACTGTTCTCATTTACGTATTCCTTTTTTTCAAATTACTTTATTTCAAGCTGATGTACGGAAGCCTCTCTACCTCTACGAGGTAGAAATAACAATCTGCATACACTCTACCCTCTCTAAACCCAATTTATGAGATTACACAAGGCATGTTGTTGTATATCTTTGGTGTAGTCCCTATTTCCTTTTCTTTTATGGCTTAGTGTGCTAGTTTCAGAAGAATGAATGAAAAGGCAAACTTGATTTTTAATTATGGGGGTATTTGGGTCCGGAAATCTCAGTTGATCTATAATAAAAGATGGATACACGTGTGGAAAGTGTATAATTTAGACCTACTGTCATATATTGATATATGCCGAGAATATAAGGAAAAGCTAAGGTTTAATGAGGTGAAGCAGTTGTTAGTTCTATTCCCCAAACCTCGCAACATCATCAACGATTCAACGTTATCATTTAACAAATTGTCAGCTTCTATCTTTTTTAAGGCTATCTGCTAGCTTCTATATTTGCATAACATCTAAACAAATACTTCTTCTTTTTTCAATAATTAGCATACTGAATTCTATCAAAAATGTCACTGTTGAAATATTATGGTAGATCAACAAAACACCAATTAGACATTGCTTAACCTCAATGAACAAATATAACAGGTAGAAAACTGAAGATCTTCCTCCGTTACGAAAGATCCATCCAGTAGCATGATTGCCAACAGAGAAGAATATGATGCCCCAAGTGAGGATGAGGCGGAGTATAAGAAAACGGAAGGGTGGAAGGTGGAGTACAAGGAAAAGGAGGAACAAGCTTGAGTGTTAGAATAATTACTTAAAGGTATAAGGACTAAGCAGAAAGAAATCATAGATGAACGCAAGGGTATCGAGAAGCTCAAAAACATATTGTTAGCTCAAGAAAAAAGTGGCAAGATAGAAAGCACTAGAAATGAATTGGTAGCAATAGAGATGTAAATGGATGGCTTGAGGAAATATTGGTCCAACATCCAGTTTTTATTCCCTTAGTTGTTACTTTCAAGTCTTTCCTTCTATTGTCACTAGTCAGAATAATTTAACTTTCATGAATTTATGGTTCCTATGACTAGATACATTTTGGAAGGTGGAGTTATACTTTATATGTACTTATAATTTATTGGTCTTCTGGCCACCAAAAGGCTCATAGTGGAATGATAAATATTTCTCTGTCCTTAATCTAATGTGTTGGGTTTGAGCTGTCATGACTCTTTGTTAGGGAACCTTTACCCTTTATGTGGTATTTCCAATGCGAATATGAATACTGAACACTCAGTGGGAACCAAACAAGAAAAAAAAGAAATATATCTTTAGAAGAATGGATTATGCCCCTTTCATTCACATGGAAATATCACCTAAAGATGTTAGATTGTTGCACAAATCTATAATGAAATATATCTCCTTACGTATCGAGTTAAAAAAAGTAAATATATTTACATTGATAATGAGTTAAAAAACGTAAAACAAAAAATCTTGTTTTCGTAAATAAATATTATTTATTACTAGTGAAGAATTACAATGCAGGATTTTTATTTTTATTTTAATATTACATTCCAATGTGCATAGCACCAAACCAATTGAACTACGTGCACCTCCCTTTTCATTGTATATACATATTTAGTAAATTATTTCGATGCAGTAGTGTCAAGTGACAACCCTCGAGTCTTATTAAATCCGCCCATGCCAAGTTTGAATCTTTAAAGTACCCTTCATTGTATAAATGAGTCACAATGAAAGCTCTTTGTACACCGTATGATATTCCATAGTCAAAGATGTTGATTTTCTTGATTCTACATTCTTATTACCTCCTCATCCACAAACAATTTGTCTAACTTTTTACTCTTCCCCTCATTTTCCGACAAACCATTACCATTTTTAGCGTCCGACTTCTTTTTGTTTTTTCAGTTTTCCTCTTCTCCATTATCATGGACATCATCAGTTTAAAAACTCTTCCCTTCTATGTTTGCACACGGCATAGACAAATACTTTCCATATTTTCCCAATAATTAGCATACTAAAATATATTAAAATGTCATTGTTGAAAGATTTTGGTAGACTAACAAAACATGAACTAGACTAAAATGTCATGGTGTTTATAATGGAACTAGGTAATTTACCCGCGCTTCGTGCGGGAATAAATAATCTTTCTAAGCTTTTGAACAACTTTTTTCAATAATGACTGTCATAAGAAAAGAAAAAGTAAATTTTAATAGGTTTTAAGAACATTGTAACAGAAATTAAATGATTTGACATTATCACATATCTCAAGAATTGTAAATCTATAATGAATGATTAAAAATATATTGATATCTAATCATTTTTATCTTTTACATAATTTATTCATAATATATGTTTGATGATATAATTGTCTTGTTAAAACTGAGTGATGTTTTTATGTAGCGAATAAACATCACTTTTTCTATTTTTTTGTACATGAAAAATATAGAATCTGATAATTTTATGGTTAAAATAACTCCTTGTGAAAAATATTTATGTGAAAGTTTTCGATAATTAATATTATTTTTAAATAAGTTAAGACCGTTAAAAATGTACACGACAACAACATAAATAAAAAGTTTTAGAGACGATCTACTTGTCTGAGATGTTCACCACATCTCGTTATTATTTACTTTGTTATTCTAACAAAATTTAAAGAAGGAGAAAAATAAATTTGAAACAACAGCAAAATAATATTGTTGACCCTTTTAGAAATTCATTTTTTATTAAACTGCTGCTCTGAAGGCCCTTCTAGATGCTTCATCAATGCAACTTTACGATTTTTTTAGAAATATGTATGTATAATTGTTGCATTATGAAAGTACAAGTAGATAAAATTGTTGGATTCTAGACTCATGGTAAAGAAATATTCTCGAACATTAAAAAATTAAAAATGAGTCTAACCTAGATAACTCAAACGCTCAGCAATGACTTGGGACATGAAGGTCAACAACTCTATGTTAATAGACATATATTTTTTAGCTTAAGCTATTGCTTTTATTTAAAGCAGGTTTTGTTTCATAATCTTCCAATTAAGCATGCCGAAAATAGTCATAACTCACACAAAAAATATTAGAAGAGACGAATGAGAAGGAAAAAAAGAAAGATATTAAAAGGACGAAAGCTTTGTCCAAGTGAGATCATATACATACCAAACGAAAAATAATCAATACAATTTTAGGGAGACAACAAACCAGCGAGAAAAAACATACATTAAAGGGAGTAAACTATGAGATCCAATGATGATTGCTATGTTTTGAAATTGAATATCTCAAAAAATTGACTAACACTTCAATCAACTTTCAATCCTTAAAGTACTCATAATATCCACTGATAAAATTTAGTAAAAATAGATAACAACAACATAAAAACATAAAAACATAAAAATATGGGCATGCAAAGTTATTAACTCTCAGATGATTTTCTAAAGAACACAAAATCTCATCCTTGTATGTGAAGGAATAACGTTGTTGATGAAGAAATTAGAGATTTGTAAGTCTTTTTTTATTGTACCTTCAACAATTCCAGTAGAGAAAACTTGTTTGAATACTCAATTAACGTTTGTTATTTAATATGTACTAACAAATACTTATAACAATAACTTTGTAGAAATATAAACAATAAAGTTTAGAGCATGTACTCAAAATTATCAATTAATAATATAAGCATAAATTAATGAATGTAAAAACATACTAGGATCTGTACCAGTAGAATGAAAAAGAATGGAAAAAATCGAGTCCACTGAATGCACAATGTTCCCTTAAGGAAATTATTCCCCTCTAGTACCCGAGGTTTAAAGGAATAGATCCTCTCAGGATAGAATAATTCTATTCACCAGTGTATTGATACAAAAACAATGGTTTTAGTGAGTCATTCAACAGAAACAACGTACACAAATATTTAATTGTCCAGAAGAAGAAGAAGAAGAAGTTCAAATTTTTTGTTGTTTTAAAATGACAGGAAATTCCTCTATATATAGACAACAAATGATAGTGTGAACAAATGCTTATTGTGTCTTATCGTAAATGTCACAACTCTTTGGGAAAGTTACAACCCTTCAGAAAGCTCACAACCTTTCATAAAAGTCACAACTTTTCATAAAAGTCGCATTTTTTAATAAAAGTCGCAACTCTTCATAAAAGTCGCAGCTTTTCATAAAAATCACAACTTTTCATGAAAGGGGAAGGGTAGTTTTGGAAATAAAATAAATTAAAAGGAAATCCTTGTTTGTGATGGCGCCATGTAGGCGGGTCTAGGGTATGATCATTTAGTAATATTTGTGTTTCTAGGGAGTACACTGATTTGTCAAGAATATTTTATTTCATTCCCTATATTTATCTTTTCCTGAAGAGTTAAAAGCGTTTGATTCATCAATTTTGAGTATTTTTCTCCTATGCAAGGTCTCTTCATACCTAATCCAAGTGTTGTGCATCTTATTGAATTTGTTGTGTAGTTGATAAATTTAATGAACGTAAAATATCATATCTTTTTGAATTTGATCTAACAACATATGTTCCTTTGGATTAAATAATGTCTCAGCAAATCATTTTATTTAAATTCATCCATTATTGTTTGAAATAATTCCCTAGCCAAAAGACATTGAGAACTGGCGAGGGTAGAGCGGACACTTACCTTACCCCTACCTAAAAAGGTTGTTCACAAAAGACGCCATGCTCAAGTAACACAAAACAAAGTAGTAGATAACGCATATACAACAATATATAGAACATAGAAAAAATTGCAATTTTGATTGGGAATAATACGTCAGATGTAAGGCAAGACAATTGGGATCCTTGTAAAAGTGCGACAATTTATGAAAACCTTCCATAGAAGTATTCATTTAAGCAACTTAGTACATAGTAATTACGACGTTCATAAATTTACAGTCCGGCAAAAAACAAAGACCAAATATATACATTTGTTCTATTTTAAGTAGACAAAAATAAAATCTCTTTTGAGTAATCATGAACTATAAACACAGTGCTTTCTTAAAACACAACTAAAGACAATGTGATTTAATATAGTAGGTGTTTACCTCCATCAGTTAGAATTGGGCAACCACAGAGATTAAAGTAAATTTCTTTTTTTCGAAGGCGAACCAATAAAAATTTCGATTTAGAGATACAATGTTGATAATTAGAGGACAAAGATCTCTTCAAGACGATGTCAAATTCAGTAGCAGAGTTGAATCCTCGCGAGCTATCAGATAACTTAGCATTATCCTCCTACTAAGTGAAGGTCAAAATTTCCCATAAGCAACCTTTCAGTATGAACCCAAAATAGTCTTCGGTAGTTTGTGATAAGAATTTGTTTAATGTTTAATGGTGATAGTGTTCAAGGTACGATGGTGTGAAAGAAAATGAAAATTAGGAAGGAGATTGATAGGTATATAAGGGTAATGGGTCAAACATTTTTGCGAGCCTTTGTAGAGGTAGATTTGGGAAAGCATCTTTTGAATTTGAAGGGTGGTATAGGGAGATTAGTTTTTGCCGTGTTTTTGGCATTTGATAAAAATAGATAAGTGAGTTTCCTGGTTTGTGGTGGTGCCACATCAGCGGATTTAGATTCAATTTCATATAAACTCGCACATGATTATGTCTCAAATATTCTGATCCATATATCTAAGACTCTGTGATTCACGACTTCATGTTATGACAGTCGACCAATCACTCTTACGTCTAAAATTCACAAAAGAAATGCTCTGAGTATTCGCTAACGTCTCATATAGAACACAGAGTGTCCCAGGGCTTCATTCCTCCTGGCCAACATTACCAGAATTGTTTAATACCCTATAGAATAAAAACGCATTCAACCAAGATTTTCACGTGTTCATGAACCTTTGTGTGATGTCAAGAGCTTCTGGTTGCATGATCACCGAATACAGTCTATCTACCAAACATATGAACAAAGATGTCAATTACTAATTTCTGAAAAGCATGTAGCAAGACAGGAATAAATAGTAGTTCCGTGTCCCTTTCAAATCTCTGTTATTGTTATTAATTTTCATCCGATTCACATTTTCCATATCTACCATATGTTAGATTTTATAGTAGCTGCGCCTAAATTTATACAATTGTCAAAGACCTATATGTCATGTTGGTTTAATGTTTTACTTGATAAGAACCAAGATGTCTACACCTCTTTGATCATATGAAAACTTTTCCCTATTAATTACTGTTATGTATTAGAACCATGGATTTGAACTGTTTCCTCCTGCTCTAAAAGGCCACCCATCATTCAAACATCCAGCTGCTAGATAGCAGTGTGAATTTTCATCTGAAAAAAATAGGGAGGGGGAGATGAATTCTAATCAGCTAATGACAGTGAATGGTGCAACATCTATCATTTGATGTTGTGTTAATTGAAATTTAACAGATGATTCAACAAAAGTAGTCACGTATGGTCACCTTGGGGATGGTAACTTACATCTTAATATCTCAACTCCTCAGTATGATGATAATATACTTTAGAAACCAGGATAAACTTTATTAAATCATACCTGGATGGTGCATAGGGATTTGAGGTGGCATTTTGCACAACTTCTAAGGAAGGAGAGGAGAACTTTTGTAATTAAATGAATCTAGGTAAAAGCTCGGCTAAGAGATGAACTGCAATAAACAAAGGCGACCATAATTTAATAACAGGGGAGGCATGAAATTATACAAAATTAGCATAACGTTTCAAAATTTTCAAGCCTCCAGCCATACATAAAAGGCAAGGTTAAAAGTGACTAAGACAATGATGCAGATAAGTTTTTTTTTGGTCCGCAGTTCAGGAGTATTTTTAATTAGCCCATTAACTATTAGCACAAATAGACAATGATTAGAATTGTAAATATACCTTAATCTTTATCTTTTCCAGTCCAGAAGTTGTGAGCATACCTTGTTCTTTTCCAGTTCAGAGTGGTGCGGTTAAGAGATGAACTGCAATTAGCAAAGATGATCGGAAAGACATGAAAATATATAAAGTATACATAAAGTTCCAAGCTTTCCGCCAGACATAAAGGTAAGTGTAAAAGTGGCAAAGACAACGATGTAGTTCAAGTATTTTTGTTTTAGGTTCGAAGTTCAAGAGTTCTTTTGGCCTATTATCCATAAGCATAGAGAGGCAATGATTAGAATAGTAACAATACCGTAATATTTTTCTTCTCCAGTAAAGAACTTGTATCTATACGTTTTGCTTCTCAAGTTAAGAATCCTGCGGAGTATAAGAAAAAAAACAGTGTAATATCTTACTGAATCCTAGTAGTCTTTGAAAGGCATAACACTTGGAAGATAAATTATAAGTAACATGGAAAAGACATTGGAATATTGGAAAAGTCAGTGTTTAAGCATGAAATGGATACTAAGAATTGAAGAGCAGTATAAGTTGGGCTACTAAGAGTGAATTTGAACTGTCCTGAGTAAGTAAAAGATATTTTCTCTACTAAATGTGATCTAAAGGTAAAAGGAAGATGTTAAAATGTTTAAAGTTATAACGATCGGTAAAGTTATAAGACTACAGAGCAATTTTGAACGACTCGTAAACAAATGTACATTGCAAAAAAGGATCTGGTGTAAAGTGTGAAGTAAGATCTCAAAATGAATAAAGGGCAAAAAGATATTGAAAGGACATCTAAAGCACAGTAAAAGCTTGTGTAAATCTGAAGGATTTATTTATGCACAAAACCCGTGAGGTAGAGTATAATTGGAAAAACCATATAGTGTTACATCTTACAAAATCCTGGAAGAGTTTGAAACCCATAACAATTGGGAGGTAAATTATAAGTAAAACGGAAAAAGGCATTGAAATAGTGTCGGGATCAGTTTTCAAGCATGCAATGTGTTCCAAGAATTTAAGAGAATCATACATTGGGCATGTTAGAGTGAATTTGAAATTTCTTGAGAGTAAGTATACAATTTTATGCATAGTTTGATTAAATGTATATGGCAAATATATAGGGAAAAAGACATTTCGAGAGCTGCAATCCTGAAATCGTGTGGAAGCAAAAAAGTATATTGTTAAAGGAAGAATATTATGTAATTTTTTTGTTGTTTTTATATGCCGAAGTGGGAGAAGTAAAGATTCTGGAAGCACCAACCTTGAAAATTAATGGGAAGAGGGGAAAATTGTAATATGAAGAGTGTCATGTAGACGGTACCGTTTTTGGCTGTTTATAAATGCTGAATCTGGTATGTAGGGAAACTGGAGATGTCGGAAGTAACAACCTTGAATAGTTCTGGTAAGGAAATATATTGTAAAGGGAATTTCGGGAGTAACAACCTTGAAAACTTATGGGAATTGAAGAAATTGTATCACAGAGAGTTTAATAGACTTAAAAGGATGAGTGCGGTGTAAAAGATGAAGTTTTAGGTTGTTTTCAGATGCCAAATTTGGTATAAAAGGAAACCGGAGATTTCGAAAGTAAAAACCTTAGAAGTTTAGGGAAGGAAAATATAGTAAGTAAACCATTTTATGTATATTTAAAAGGTGAGAGTGTCATTGGAAAGTAGCAGGGTGCTTTTGTGTGTGTTTTTTAGAACTTGCCTGGCGAATGTGTCATATGCATGAAGGCCATATGAAATCTCAAAGCAATTACATGTCTTTCATTTCAGTTATATCAAGCAAAGTATATAATTTTGCATTACTCTGAGAATTCCCTTTGTCAAATCATATCTTCATGACGTGAGTAGTTCAATAGCAGATTAATATTGCTTCCTAACTCTTACCTTTTGGTGTTCTTGTAGTTCAATACTTTCAGTATGTTATTCTACGGTAAAGGGTCAAATATACCCCTGCACTATATGAAATAGTTTATATATGCCCTTCGTTATACTTTTGGGCCAAATATACCCCTCCCGTTATACTTTGGGTCAAATATACCCCTGATTTTAATGGAAGGACACTTGTCAACATATGAATCAAATAACTCACCCCCAATTTTAAATACCCAATTTCCTTTAGAAACCCACCCATTTAACCTATTCCCAACCCGTTTTCATAGTCATCTTCTCCACTTGAGATTTTAATTAAAATCAACACTTAATCACTACGGAAACTTCAAGACCACAATGTGGCGGGTCATTTTTTTCACCAAAAATATTTCTTGTAGAACCTCATGCCTTTGAAGTTATTCCATCTCTTAAAAGATTAAAATAATTGATAATTGTTGCAAGTTAGAATTCAAAATTTTAAGTTTGATTTAGCATGTACTTAATACCATTCAAGCAGTGGATCAATATTGATTAACATATTGGGCAACATGAGAAACTGAACTTAAATGTGTTATGATGTTTAATTGGAATTGTTGTTTGTTTTCATCGGTGTTCAACGGACCAACAATTTAGTAGCATTAGAAAATTAGGGCAACAAAGATTAAGGCATGCTTGTGGATGGATTTTATCATCACAACGAGCAAGAAATATGTAACTGACAAAACTGTGTGCTGGACCTTCGTAGTTGAGTATTGATTTTAATGGAAGCTTTAGCTAGAGAAGATGATTATGAAATGGGTTTGGTTCAAATTGGGTATTTAAATGGGTGAGTTTCTAAAGGAAATTGGGTATTTAAAATTGGAGGTGGTTATTTGATTTCTATGTTGACAAGTGTTCTTCCGTTAAAATTAGGGGTATATTTGGCCCAAAGTATAATGGGAGGGGTATATTTGACCCAAAAGTATAACAAAGGGCATATATAAACTATTTTCTATAGTACAGGGGTATATTTGACCCTTTACCGGTTATTCTAATACCATAAAACTATAAAGTACAGACAACTAAAACAAATTTAATTAATTTGAATGTCAAAATGTACTATATAGTCTTGCTAAGCTGTTCTTTTTCAATCCTATTACTTAATTGTTGGCAAGGCAATTGGACAACAAATGGACAATAGAAAATAAGTCATCCAAGAAAAAATAACATTGAACACTTATATTCTATGGAATTTCCTTTTCATTAACAATGCTAGCGTACAGATGGATTCATGACATATATAAAACAAATCTATCCTTATACTGTTGCATCAATCGGGTTAGAACAGAATGACAAGATGGAACAGGATTACAACGATGTGTGTGCAAACTTAAAGCATGTACCTGGATGGTCTTTAGCCAGTGTGGCTGGCGCTATGCAGAACGTCAAAGAATGCATAGAAAATTTTGAGTTTTTTTTAGAGATGAAGGTGTTAAGGGGATTTTGATGAGTAGAAGTTGTAAGAAACAGAAAATAAGGGTAGAGATTGATAAAGCATCGTCCTGGATGGTTGCTAAAGGTACATCTCGCGCCTATGGGCCGCTATAACTATCCAAGAAGACACTCGAAACTGGAAGGATAAACAAACCCACCCGGTGGACTGCCGAGCTACAAGTCCTACGACACAGGAGCGGGATTCTCTAAAAAGCCAAGGTCGTGGGTCGGCTTCTGCACACGTCAAACGCAGAAAAGGATAACTTTCAAAAGCATTCGAATCTGTTTTGCTATAAAAGAAGGTGTTAAGGGGAAGTTATTGGGAACAAACAGGAAGCACGGGGAGAACATCATACCTGAATGTTTTGTAGGGATGTGGGGCGGTGTTTTGCACAATGTGAACGACATGAGAAGAGAAATTTCAAATTCAGTCGAGGAAGGTACTGAAGGAAAGATTGTTGGGAAGGAACATCGGCGATTTCCAAACAATCAAATTCTGTCGAAGAAGTTGTTGTATGGAAGTTGTTTGGAAAATGGAGGAAGATTGCGTAAAGAGGCAAGAGGCTTTAGTCACATCTGTTATGAAGAGTTACGTGTATAGGAAGGGAAACGACTAAATGTGGGGTTTTGGGAGGAGGGAAGGCTATTTTGGAAATAGATTAAAATAAAAGAGAATCCTTCTTTCTGGTGGCACCACATCACCGGGTTGAGGGTTCTCTTATATATATATATATATATATATGAAGCTTTATCTCAAAGGCAAAAGTAATTTAAATTTTATACTAAAAAAAGTAGAATAGTTATCGAACAAACTTTTGCATTATGTTGCAGGTGAAACTTGTATACAACAGGTAAAGATATGTGTAATTAGATTGTAGATAATGAAAAGTTTTGCTTCGAGACAAAAATAATCAAAATTTATAACATTAAATAGTAGAATTGTCTATCCTATTTCTTTGTTATGAAATTCTTCTCAAATATTTTCTGAATCCTTCTGAAGGCAATATGAAGGAAAGTATTGATTTATATTTATTTTAGGATTTTCCTAAAATAAATATTGATTACTTTTGTCTAGTCAATTTTGTTTTTTCTTACATACTAATCAGGTGATGAAACAAAAAGGAGGCAGAGGAAGGGGAAAGAGCAGAGATAGAGGCGCGAAGTTAGCCATTGTGCATTTCTTCTGATAACTTAACATCAACCTTTATGTTTTAGGACTTAGGATTAAAATGATCATATTTTGTATACATGAAAGACTATTTCAATTAAGTGGTATTTATCAATGAGCATAACACTTCAACCCCATACATTAAGGACCATTTTGATCATTTTCTCTATAAAACTTTCGTAGGTAATTATTTCCTATAAATTTTAAAATCCCCAAGTAATTTACCTAGTGATTTAAATTTCGCATGTAAATTACTTGTGAATTTTCCTTGCAAAAATACTAAAAATACCTCAAAAATTTTTGGTAAAAATTAACCCAAAAGGATTTTTCTTACGAATTTTTTCGCAAATAAAACTGCATGAAGTTATTCTAATAAACTTTAAAGAACTTTCATGTATATAATATTAATTATTATCTCCTAACCAATTATTTTGTTCACCCTGCACACTGCCCACCCGTGCTCCAATTTTTTGGAACAAATTAATTGATTTTTTTGGTCAAATTAATTGTTCCTTGAAATTACATTTTATCAATATTCTTAGTCATAGTACTCCCTCCGTTCCTTTTATATGATATTTACTATAAATAGTTAGTCCATAATACTTGTCATTTCATAAAATCAATGCATAAATTACAATATTCTTCCTATTGAAAATATACATTTGACCAACATAGAAAAACAAAGTGAATAATTCATGTTCATTGGTTAAATTAATTAATCAAAATAAATTAATTTATATTCATTGATTGAAAAGTTGAATTCAAAAAAAATTAAATAAGGGTTGAATAGTAAAGTTATTTAATTTCTTAATGCACGTGAAATAAAAAATTGTGACATATAAATAGAAATGGAGGGAGTATTATAAATGGTAAATTTTTTGTGTCTTCTTCTAATGTGGTACAAAAGTTACTATTGACATTACACTAATTTCTGGTGTCTTTCTTTAATTTGATTAATTTTCAAAGCTAAATTTAATTAAATTAATAGACTACTTAGAATACAATTTAGATATTCATATATTACACAAAAAGTACTATAAATTCATCTCATATTAATATGGTAATGAAAGATATCTTACAATGTTGCCTTAAGTTCATATAATTTAACTCTTAAAAGATGAAACATGACAACTATTTAAATATTTAAAATGAATCACTACAACCAAAAACATGAAAATTTTGTATGCTTATAAATATACACACGGGTTCTTATAAATAAATAATTGAAAATATAAATGTATTAGAGTGCAAGGAAGTTATAATCAATAATTGATAGTATATCTTATGAAGTATTTGTGGAATTTAAAATTTTAATTTATCTGTTAGTAATTACTCCCTCTGTCCAACAATACATATTCACTATTGACTTTGCACACTTCTTAAGAAACTATGTTGGAGCACTTTTACCAACAACAACATATCCAGTAAATCCCACTAGGTGGGGTTTGGAGAGTATATGATGTACCCAGACCTTACCCCTACCTCGTGGAGGAAGAGAGATTGTTTCCAAAACACCTCAGCTAAAGTAACTCATACAAATCAATGTTAAAAAAAGCATATAGACGCAATGCAAACATAACAAATAATAACGAAATCATTATATAGATTCAAGTCTATCAAATAAAAGATGATAGAGGGGAACCGATTAAATGGACCTACCGGGAATGAGAGAATAAAACGATCCTTTGTGCTGTCAGTTGCTTAACTAGAATTTGGAACTGCAGCATAAAGCATGCATGCTAGTGACGGCCACAGGTTACTGCTTAAGGAATCCCTCACAAACATGAAATATTTGCCTCCTATGTTTCTCAAGAGAATTTCACCATTGAACCTACATACACCATAATCCATACAAATGCATTTAAACAAGTCTTTGATGATAAATGTATAAGTTGCAATTTGAACTGCGGATTGTGTTCAAATTTGTGTACAAAACCATGGCATTGCATAATTAATTTGATAAATATTGAATATCAGCGACACCCAATTTTGACCCTCCCCGATGGGAATTAATTCACGAGCTTCTTAATTTCCAAATGACTTAGAACAATTAGTTTTATAAAATTTAAATACTTTTCAAAGTCATTTTAAGTGATCTTAGTCGATTTTCATAATGTATAAATAACTGGATATATTTTCATATAGTTTTATAGATATAATTGGTATATTTCATAAATATTTGAAAATCATCTCAAAAATATTTTATTTTAGATATTTTATTAAAATTAGTTTAGTTTAAATTATGGTTAATTTTAAAAATTAATTAGTTTATAATTAAGTCGATTATTTTATTTTATTAAGATTTAAGAAGCTCGTTAATTAATTTGCATTAATTCATTTAGTTATTAGTCAAATCCCCCTAAACCCATTTGAGACAAAACCATTTTGTGCCCTCCTCTTGCAACCTTCCAGTAGCCCACCCTTTCTTTCCCATTCCCAGCCCACTCCATTAGCTCATCCTAATTTCCAGCAACAACAATAATCCAGCCCATTCCTATACATACAACAATACAATACCCAGCATACATAACAATTCCACCAAATCGACCTGACCCCACCTCATTGTTTTTCCTCTTCCTCACGTGACCAGACGCGAAACCCAGAAACAGCGTCAAAATACACGGAAGCCATTCACAACATTAACATCCACTCCAATGTTAATATCCAACTCCAACGTCCATTTCAATTCATACAACAGGGGCACCTGCAATCTCGTCTGGCAGCAGCCCGAAGTCGTCCTTGCCATGCGCGAGATGAGGCCACGTTGTTCGTCAAGGACGAAAGATAGATCTCTGCTATCCACCCTCCTTTCCTTTTCTGGAATAGTTTGAACCTTTAGGAAAAAGGTGTTTCCCTAAAATGGTGAAAGGTTTGGGAGTTTGAATTTTGAATTGGTCCCCTGTCTATCCGTTTTTCCAATCCATTTCCCCCCGATTTGGAACCCTAATTTATCCCCTATAAATACTTCATCTTCTTCACTGTGAAAAGGGGGGAAATTTTGAGTTAGAGAAAAATTGGAGGAGTTAGATTTTTTTTAGTGAAATTAGAGAGAACAAATTAAGCAAAATAGCTAAAGAAATACATATCGAATATACTATAAGAAATCAAAAAAGAGAATTAATTTCAGCGTGTGTTCAATATTTCTGCTCGTACTTCTCGATCGCTATTCATGTTCGAAGTTTGGCGTGGTGAAGTTCGTCTCTCAAGCCCGTCGTCTCAGTTCGTTGCACCAAAAAAAGGTAAACTCATTTGGAATTCAGACCCTTTTTGTTTGATGTTCTGTTTGGTAGGAAATGAAATGAAATGGGGCTGTTAGTATGTTTTTGTCCTTTTAAAAATGTTTCTATTCTCTTCCTGGTTCATGGCTTTTGTCTGTCGAAAGGTCATTTTGTTTGGAATTAGTGCATCTTAGTTGTTTAAGATTAAAATGAGTCTTTTCTAGCAAGTGTAAGGCTGAAAATTCTGAGTCTTTAAACTCTAGCTTTTTCTTTTGATTTTCGCATTTATTCACTTTCTCTCTATGGCTTGGTTGCTCGTTTGGTTCGACATAGGCTAGGATAGCTAAAATAACTTCCGCGGTTGCTATTTTGACTTTCCTTTTGGTCTATTAATGTCGTTTTCCCTTCAAAATAGGAGCATTTTTTTGTTAACTAGTTAATACAGAACTCGTATGTCGTTCTGTCCATGGCTCGTTCATTCATTAGCTTGTTCTCTTCGTCTTTTTTTTTAGTCCCATGATTGTTCTACTATTAGCATGAAATGTTGGACTCGAGTTTATGCTTCCATGTGCCCAAATAAGTTGGCTTGTTGGTCATGTTGTATTCATCTTGATGTTTGTTGTATAAATTCTACCGTGCCTATGATTGTTTTCATCTAAATTAAGTGGATGATTGGATTGGATCCTTTGCTCGAAATTTTGTTCGAAGTTCTCACTTGTTCTCTTAGATGTTGCTTTATTCTTGTCTTGTCTAAGGTTTAGCTAAATTCTAGAATGTAGCTTAAAGCTTGTCTAAGTACGCTGTTTAAAATCAAAATGGTTAAATCTTTGATTTGTCTACTTGACTTGAAGTTCTTGGTTGCTATTGAATCACTCTCTTAAGGTAGGAATTTGAGATATTTTCGAGTCGGTGAGTTTTGTTTTAAATCTGTCCAGTTATGTTTGATCTTGTTATTGGAGTGATTTTTGTTTCCTTTGGAGAAATGTTAAGCCATTGATTAGAATAAGGAAGTGTCCATTATAACGATTAGCTTGTTTATTTACTTTTAGTCACTAGCATAATTTTTTTATTTTTTTTTTGCCAACTTCTATGGATATCTTAAATTTGCCAAATGTTTTGTTACTGTGACAATTCTGGGCACTTAGTTGGTTTTGTTTGTTTCAAACTACTATGTAAAATTTCTTTGTCATGCACTTGTTTTCTTTCAAGCATATTTAAATGATCAGTTTGCTAAAAGTATCTCCTTTTGGTTCTCGTCAATTTGCATGAACGTGCTTACTTTTCAACACTTGTCAAATAGTTTTTCTCCTATGTCAAAGAGTCTTTTAGTGTGTTTAGATTCTGGATGTGCTAAACTGTGAATGGTAGTTTCTTATATTGAATTTATCTGTCACCAAGTAGATTTGTATATATTATTCTTTATCCTAATCCTTATCGTCTTTTCTTGCATGAACGCCCCCAATTGAGTCCGTCGGACTCCACATATTCTCCCTTGCGTCTTCAGAAGGGGGCCACGAAGGCCCCAAAAATCCTTTATCGAGTCACCCAGCCTTTGAAATAGAGGAGCAGATTGGAGAGTTGAACAAAAATTGGGCCAAAGGCCCACTCTTTGTTTTTTAAAAGTTGTATTTTGTTACTTTGGGCCAAAGCCCCCTTGCATTTTAATTATTATTATTTGATAGTTGTTAGGATAGGTACCAAGAGAAAAATCGAGCCGAAAGCCCAATTTTATTAGACTGGGACAGGTGTGAGTGGGGCCAATGGCACAAAATGAAATTAGGCCCAAATACTGGCCTAGGCGGACAGGAAAACCATATTTGGGCCCAAGTCTCTTTCCCCCATTACTTTTATTGTGTTTATTTACTTTTCAATAGCTGCCACTTAATCTTAAGGTTCTTAAACAATTCAAATCCCCGAAAGACATCCATTTTGAACTAACTACTTAACTAAATTATTCATCTTTTACATCACTTAATAAATAAATAAGTTTACAAAATATTTCACTTAGATAATATTTCCTTTTTTTTTCCCTTTTTTTTCTCCCCTAAAATGGTCCTAACTATAAAATTTGTTCAATTCAATGTAAGTCAAACAAATTTAGCCAAATAATTAATTGTCGAATAACCGCGTATTAGCGGGCATTTCAGGTGCTTTCAAATGCTTCCCAAAATGCTAATATGAACCCCGAACCCCTTTGAATATTTTCATTAGATTTCTGTTTTAATCTTTTGAAAAAGTAGTTTTCTTGATTTTTCTTAAAAATTAGTGGCGACTCTTAAAACCAGTTTATTATATTTTTAAATAAAACAGAATGACGACTCTGCTGTGGATTTGAATGGTTCTAACCTTAAGATTAATTTATTTGGCTATGTGTTTTAACTGTCTACTTGTTTTATTTATTGTATATATTAAATTGTTGCATTCATGGCATGACATACTCCATCAAACTACATTTATTTTATTTTTTTATTTAAAGGACGATTATGCGGGCCGCAGTCGTTCGTTAACCAAATTGTTCTCGGGGCACCCTGACGAATGTAGTTGGCTACTGGATAGTCAACGGTCGTTAACTGTCCCAGCCCAAGTAGTCCGCTTGGGTCACCGATCCGCTAAATATAAATCTCACTCTTAGTCAAACAAGTGTACAACAAAATTCAAATCCTAAATTTAGTGCATTGGCCTAAGATGACCCTATGTGGAAGCTAAATCAATGGATATATAAAGAGGAAACAAAATCCAACTATTCTCAAAGTAACTATAAAGTAATACGAGTCTAATGATAAAGACACAATCACTTAATGACTCGAGTTGAACTACTACTATGTCTGAAAAGCCTCTAACTGAGTTGAGTTCAGTTGCTGGGACATGCCCCCATCTAACTCTAACAAGACTAAAAACTGAAAGTAAAGACTAAAAAGTAAAGCATGACTATTATCCTAGAAGTATGAGGACTCACCATTTAAGCTGCTGAAGTTGGACTTAGGAACGAACTAAGCATGATCTGGATGTTGAGCCCCCGAATGTACATCATAAAACAATGTAGCACAAAAGTATGCATCAGTACTTGGAATGCACTCAACATGCAGGATATAGATATGCTAAGATGAACAAAGTATATAAGTTGAACAATGCATAACTGAGAAATGATAGAATCTGAAAAAGGATATAGATATGTACTGAAGTATAACTGAAAACTAAATTGGATGCAATGAGAAAGTACTAATCATGAAGATAACATGTTGAACTAATACTAAAGTAAATGCTAAAACCTAGTCAATGCAATATAAAGTCTAACTGTGGGAGCTACTATTAACCAACATAAATCAAGTGACATAAACGTGGAATCCAATGTATACGCCCCATTGAGAGTGTAACACCCCGTATCCAAAAATAGACCGAATTGCAGATTTCTGGTGTTGCGGGTGGCATTCACGGGAACCATCCACGGACCGTAGGAGGACCCACGGTCCATCCTGCAAGTCCATGGTTCGTGTCAGCAACCTCCCCCAGAACTCAGCCAGAAATTCGGCCAAGTGTTGACCCACAGCCGGACCTACGGCCCGTAGGTCAGGTCACAAACTGTGGTTCTTGTCCATGGATCGATGCCCCTAAAGCCCAGCTTTAGTCCTAATTGAAGGTTGACCAGCACGGACCTTCATTCGATGCACGGTCCGTAGGTCTGACCGTAGGTTAGGGTCAGCAGCCAATTAGATGAAATTTGTTGAGTGGGTCAACTTCAGATGGTCATAACTTTTAGCACCAAAATAATTATGTGTCTCATGACCTATGATATGATAGATAATTGAATCCTCTTTACAACGCCACCAAGTTTGCTAAAATCCGAACTCTGAGTGAAAAGTTATGCTCGTTGTAGTGAAGCCCTGTCGGGAAGACTCGACCAACGACTCCAATCGACGGACCGTAGATTAAATGGCGGCCCATCAGTCCCGTTCGTCAGTCACTCCGACAGTAATTAAGTCAGGGGTCTTTTGGTATTTTCCTATTTTGTTTAACCCCTAAGATACGTCATTTAGACCCTAAATCATGAGGTTGTAGTCAGTTTAAGCCTAGAAACATAACTAGAACTTACCTTAGTCAAAATCATTAATCAAACTTAGAAAAATTAGAGCGTAAGAGAAGAAGAGAGGTCAAGAACCCTAGTTCAAGAACACAACAAGGTTCCATCAGTTCCAACCCTGAAATCTAAAGATTTCTCCGTGGAATTCGTCACCAGGTATGTGGGATTTCACTAGTGGGTTCCTTTCGCCCATTAGGTCCCTAGATTTTAGTCAGATTCTTGATTCAATGATTATGAACAGACCCAGGGTTTCTAGAATTTCAACAGATCATCATGAATTAGTTATTTAAATGTTCCAAATCAGATTATCATGTTATTGCTCCGTTTTTCGCATGAATTTCAGAACCCTAGCGATGTATTTCTTTAGTTCTTGAATTACACATGCTAGGTTAGATATTTCAGTATTCAGTTATGCATGCCTCAGTTTATGAATGCATCATTATCAGATTAATTGTTGCATTCTCAGTTTTGCATGTTCAGTTTTGAGCTATCCAATATTACAGAAATTCAGTCATAATGTGTTAATCACTTAATCTATTGGGAGTAGCATAATACCGAGTTGGACTAGGGTTCAGCGTACCCATATAGTCCCAGAACTACAAGCCACGTAGGTGTAAGTCCTCTCTGTGGGCAACATCAGTTTAGTGATCACGCCAGCATGCCTCTATACCTTTGGTCGGGTGTATTGGGTCCTCTCGATGGGGCGTATACATCGAACTCCACATTTACCTCATGTGGTTTTATGTCGGTTATTAGTATCTCCCACCCACAGTTCAGTCAGACTCTATTGCATTGACCACATCTACAGTTCATTCAGTATTCAGTCAACACGTTATAAATTGGTCATTGCATTCAGTTAGCTTAGTATTCAGTTTCTATATCATGTTCAGATTATATCATTGCGTATTTGCTTTGTTTAGTTATATATTTATTTCAGCTTTACTATATCATGCATGCTCAGTACCTTTTAAGTACTGACATATACATGCGCTATATCGTCTCGTGATGTAGGTTCAGGTTCTCAGCATCCAGATCACGCTTAGATCGATTCTCGATCTCCAGTTCAGCAGAATCAGTGGTGAGTCCTCATTCTCCGAGGACAATAGTCATAAGTTTCTTTTCAGTATTTTAGTCCTTTAGTTTCAGTTTTGCTAGACTTAGATGGGGCCTGTCCCAGCATTTCTAGTCAGTTAGAGGCTATTTTCAGACATAGTTAGATTCAGCTTAGTATTGAGTTAATATCTTCCTTGTATTAAACTCATCAGTTATCATTTATCTCAGTTATAATATATGGGTATTCCCCATCTTTTCATTTTATTTATGATTTAGCTTCCGCATCAGTTTATTATCTTTAGTATGCTCATGATCATGC
>JAJOOR010020506.1:0-11912 GCA_036250505.1 Solanum acaule | reverse complement strand
ATCATTGTAGTCATTGTCATATTAACGTTTTCAGCATCATCCGATAAATAAATTAATTGCAAGCAGATATATATCAACTTTCATTTATATTACATATATAGAGAGATAGTACTATTATCTTCATTTATATGTAAATTAAAATTAAACATAATTAAATATATTTGTTAACATTTGAAAAGATAAATTCGTGAAATAGTAAGAGTTTATTTAGAATTAAGTTAATATTTTTTTTCTTTTAAAAAAATAATATCTTAAAATTCAAATATTTCTAATCTTTCAATTCTAAATTTTCATTATAGTTTCATCATTATCTGCATGTTAGAAAAATAAGATTAAAAAATTAAAAATATGAAATATGCAGTAAACAAAAAATCATAAATTATATGTAAATACATCTAACACAATTTGATTTTGAAACAAAATATAAGATGAAAAAAATTAAAATATTACATGCTTGGCATAGTTATCTGATATAGTCTTAAAAGTATTTCTCCTTCTTCAACTACATATATTCATGACATAAATGGCTTGATCCTAACATCAATTGATCATCTTCAACATCTAGAATTACCAAAATAAAGTACAATTATTGATAATGTAAACCACATAAAAAAGAAGAAAAAGAGAGGACATATACAAAAAAAAATTACCTTTCCATGAATGGTAAGGATTATTATTGCTTTGAATTTCCTTTATTGAGATGCATTTTTTCTTAGAAAAACTAAAGAAAAGACTGTCCTATTTAAATTTAGTGAATTACGATTGAGTTTTTTTTGGGATAGGAAGTTAAGTAAGTGCGTGAGGAATTTAGGAATATTTATCTGTAGTTGAAGTTTTTTTTTTTTTAAACAAAAATAAAAGTTTAAAAAGAATAGATAATTAGATAGATTTAGAAATTCTGTAGCAATGGATGCGTCCTTATGTTTTTCTGTTTTTATAATAATATTTTCTTTACAATTTTTTTATATTGCTGAAATATGCTTTAAACCTATTTAAACGTTAGGTTGCATTATGTTTTTTTTTTTTAAATTGTTTTATATTGTTATTTATTTTTAAAGTTGAATTTAAACATTAAGTTCCAAAACATATTTTAAAAAAAAGTTGTTTTATATTGTTATTTGTTTTTAAAATTGAATTTAAATGTTAAGTTTCAAGAATGTTTTTTAAAAATATTTTATATTGTTTTTTGTTTTTAAAACTGAATTTATTATTTAAATTAAATAAAAATATCAGTTTTAAAACTAAAATTCAAGAATAATTGTGGTACTGATATATAGATAGATTTAGAAAATAATACTTAACATTTACAAAAATTTAAAAATTATCCCACTGTTTATTTAAAAAAAAAAACAGGCAGTTAGACATTCAAACTATTATTATTTTATTTTTTTAAAAAAAAAGATCAAACCATCAGTTTTTAACGTAAACAATTTTTAAAAATTGTTTTTATTTATGTTTTTTTAATTTTTTTTGTTTTTTAGATATAAATAGATAAATTTTAAAAATGAATTGAAAAAAAACTACCCCATTTCTACAACTAACTACTAATTGACCGTTTTAAATATTTTTTAAAAGTAAGTTTTTAAATTTTTTTAATGGTAATTATTGTTTTTTTACCATCAGTTTTTTAATTGATTTTTTAAATAATAATAATTATAGTTTTTTTGTGGTGTTGACACGTGACACTTTTTCTTCTCCTTTTATATATAGATAGATTATAATCACAAATGACAAGTAAATTCTCTTTTTTCCACATCCATAATTTTCTTTGTTCATACCATAGAGTTTTCTCTCTTTATGTTTTCAACGTGTTAAATCTTTTTTCGACACTATATATTAAAAAAAAAAAAGGTTGTCCTTTAAAGTGTATGTGAATGCATTCATGATGTATTATGTATATATTTGTTGAATTGATGTAAATATCAAGTGCGAATAAATCTGTATGTCTTAATTAGATCGTTAGAAAAAATTGTCATGTAACTAGCATGTTATTTGTCATATGATTAGAGACGGAATAACGATTTACATTTTACGAGTTCTGAATTTTAAGACAATTTCAAATTTTAGCAGTTAAGTGAATTCTGAATTCAACTTTTATACATATTTGATGAATTTTTAATATGAACACAAAATTAAAATTACTAGGTTCTATTGAACTTACGTATCCTACCTCTACTAATACTACTCTCGAATAACTTGGAGCTAAATTTTCTATTCACAGTACTATTATAAATATGAAAATAATAGTCCAAATCGAATTGAATTATCAACTGTCCTGTGAAATCGACTATTCCCCTTTTCCATTTCTTTTAATATATATACACATTAGATATTTTTAGCATGCAATTATAGAAAAGTACTTTAAATTTGACAATTATAACTAAGAAAAATAATATTTGACTATCAAAATAGCAACATATCATTTGATATAGACAAGAAAATGGAATAATCAAGCTATTGTGGTTAGCATGTCCATTTTAATTAGAGATCAGTCACAGAAATATAAGGCAATAATAAATTTTTATAATTCGATCTTTTTTCGAATACCACACACATATATAGGAGGAGCTTAGTGCGCCTTCACTTTTAAAGATCATTATCTCTAAGTACTAATGTATGGACATATATCAACAGAAGTAGAATTAGAACTTATAATTTTATATGTTCAAATTCGAGATATATCGGTTGATTTGCTAGGTTTAAAATATATTTTCATACGAAATTTGAGTCAAAATTATCAAATTTGAATAAGTTAATAGCTAATATACTAGATCCGCCTCGTAGACGATTATCTTTCACATGTAGGTTAACGTTATGCAATGATTATTGTAGATGAATTAGGTCTAAAGTAAATATAATTTTGATGTTGAAATTTCTTAGAAAATTATGTACCCCGTGTTTTTGAATAATATTATTATTTATATACACCTTGTTTTTCTCATGCAATTTTTTCCCCACAAAGTAGATGTATTTGATCTTTGAATAATAGTGGTCACCTTGTTTATAAATCTCAAATTAAATATTCATTCATTCTTAATTCTTAATTAAAGATTGAGATTCGAGTCTGAGAAATATCATCATTTTCGATAGAAAACATTTTTAACATGAAAGTTGAATTTTCGATACGAATCAAAATTAATTAATTGTCAAAACGAATATGAAACATCAGGTAAATTTCTGCAACATTTTCATAATAAGAATCTCAATAATTCCACTTCCATGAACCCTATGGTCAATTTTCACTGTGGAAAGGAATTAATAAAACTGTGTCACACACATTTTTCCTGTGATTTGGAATTGTCTAAAAGTTCATTTGGGTGCGTCGGTGCGGAGGAAAATATTTTCTAAGTTTTTCATGTCGATTGATTAAAATTTTTAAAATTTTTGAAAAAAATATTGATCGTGTCTATCTCATCTCTAAAACATCTCATCTAGCACCTCATCCCGGTAGCCCCCATCTCAGCACCCCACATCTTTATGCCACCTTCCATTATTTTATTTAAATTACATATAAATATTTTTAGTGTAATAAATATCAAACACACAAAAAGAAGTATACTTATTTTTCAAGAATAGGAAAATATTTTTCAGAAAAATGTTTGTTTTATGAAAAATAATAATTCTTGATACCGAACCCACCAATACGGTGGTTAAATTATGATACCGGCCACATTTATTAAAAATAAATAAAATGTTTCTACTATTTAAGAAGTGATGTGTCATTTTACGGGTAAATGACATAAATGGTCCCTAATAGTAGGTCTAAAATAGTCTCTTAACTATATAGTTGACGGATATGGTCCTTTAACTATCCACCCTTTTGTCAAGTTTGGTTTCCATCCACTTTTTAAAAAAACTGTTAGTTAATACCGTTAAGTCAATTTGTCTCCTTTCTTTTTTTCACTTCTTTTTCTTCATTATCTCATTGTTTCCTCACTTTCTTTTTTCCAGTTCTTCTCCATTGACTTTCTTTTTTGTCATTTCTTTTGTCCATTATCTCACTATTTTCTCACTTTTTTTTCAATTCTTTTCTTTATTGTCTTATTGCAATTAAGTCGTTGGTCGTTATTTCATGCGAGTTAAAGAAAAATGCAAAGTAGTGAACACAATTGAGAAAATATTGTGAGCAAAAATACGATTCTATTTTCATATTAATAATTGATCATTACATCAATGAAACTGCATAAAATTGCAGAAAAATTGAAAAATCAGCAACTAAATTGAACAGCTCCCAAAACGTTACCAAACTGCTGCACAAACAGCAGCACCAACCACCAAAAATCAGCACCAAACTGCACAAAACACAGCTCCAAAAACGTCACCAAACTGCACAAAAAGTGGATGGAAACTAAACTTGACAAAAAAGTGAATAGTTAAAGGATCATATCCGTCAACTGTATAGTTAAGGGACTATTTTAAACCTACTAGGATAGTTTAGAGACCATTTATGTCATTTGCTCGTCATTTTACCATAGCATAGATTTTGCTTCACCAACATTGGTTGTGGTATAGTGATGAAACTGTTTCATCATTAATCAGAGCTTTCGATTTCAAGTCCTAGATATGAAGAGAAATCTTATTGAGAGCGCCACTTTCGAATGGGCTTTGTAGTGCGCGATTCGGATACCACCCCAAATATGACACTATAATGCGCAATTTGAATTTAATTGAAACTCCAAAATAATAATAATAATAAAAGAAAGGATAGCTTTTGCTTTCAATGGATTGACATGCAATCTATTTGAACTTCCATGATAAAAATTAATTTACACGTCAAAATTATTTTGATTTATCATTTGTACCTGCACATCAATGTTTAAAACCAAATAGCAATCAACATTTTCTCCTCTTTTTTTAAAAAAAAATGTTCTTTAGCCGACAGAAGTTCTTTAAGCAATTATTGATATAATATTATTAGGGTAATGCTAAATGGCTAGAAATTTAAAAAAGTGTTTAATATTTTTTTATTTTAAAATAAACTAATTTGTTTTTCATTTTTTTTAATTAAAAGGTATTAAAGTTAAAAAGGTAAAAATATTCAAAAAAGTAAAATAACACAGGTAAAATACCATTCTGACCAAAAGGATTTTTCCATTAAGATCTTAAGTGAATATAGTGACTCAAGTGAAATATGGTGAAACTCAAATTAAGATCTTAAGTGAATATTGTGTCTCATGTTGATAGATTGAAAAAAATAAACGAAGACCCAATAAATCATAGTTAAATTATGAGCGAGTTAAAACAATTTCAAGGTGTAAATGGATAAACCGATTATTTCTCCGTCCTTTATCAGAAATATCATTAAAAAAAAAAACATATATCCTCCTTTATTAGAATATTTGACATGATATGAATCTCATATGGACTATGGTCATGTCAATAAATATCAAATATCACATATGATCCTAAAAAGAAAAAGTGAATTAGTAAATTAAGGATACATAACAATTCATCCAATGACAAGAGGATAAGAAGAAAAACAAATTCCTTGTATTTATTTATTTTACTTTTTTTTGGTAAAATGTGATGTTACAAAGGAATGAAGGATATACTTCACATACAATTAATCTAATTAAGTTAGGAGGATATAAATAGAGTTTCTTGAATTCTTTTCTCCAATATCTCCAATAATTTCCCCTTTTTCACATCACCATCCACTATACTTTTTTCCCAATTAAACTAAACTAAAAAGTTTCAAAATATGAAAAAAAAAAAAAAGGAAAAAATTATCCTAGCTAAAAAAAGAAAAGAAAAGGATCAACTTGTATTTTTTTGTTGGTCCTCTCAAGAACTTTAAAGTCATTAAACAAACAAGAATTTTCAAACTTGTCGACTCCCAAAAAATCCCAAAGCACCACTAATAATTAGTTGGCATTCCACTTCTTCAAGTTTTGAAAACAACCAAATTAACCCCTCAAAATTCTGGTAACTCTAATAAGTCCCCAGACTTTATGAAGACATTGTACCAAAAGTCCATGTCATCCTCTAATTTTGCTCCAACATCCATCTCCACACTTTCTTGCTTCATGTCATGAATTGGAAATTGAACTTGTAATTCTTCACCACCACTCGTGGACAAATCGTCTGTCCAGAAACTCTCGTCGATCTCTGGAATAAAATTTTCAGACAAGTCCATCTGATCACTACCATTCGAGATGCCCATTGTCACGGCTAGTGAATCGGCCGTGACAGTTGACATCTCGCTAGATGACAATTGTGGAGAGTTCGGGCCGAACCCAAGCCCGGGCCCGTCTTCTTGGATGTTGCTAAAATTGTTTGAACTTTTCAAGGCAATTTGAGAAGTACAAGGAGCTTTGGAATCATTGTTGTTTTTTGAGTGTCTTTTGGAGTTCTGAGGAGGCTGATAATTTTTAAGCCTTTTTTTCAAGTGAGTGTGCCATACATTTTTTATTTCGTTATCTGTTCGTCCCGGTAATCTAGCTGCTATCACAGACCATCTGAAGAAAAAAAAGGAAAATTTAATTAATACAAATCTAAACAAATCTTTTTGTGATTTAATTAATTTAGAGAAGTGGACAAGAATTATTGTAGTGCTTAAAACTTCAATTATTTTGTCACAAGAACCTACGGAGCTATGCACCACATGACTTGATTTGTTTAACTTATAATTAAATGCAACTAGATTTGCAAATGAGATTAATTAATGTAACTAAAAACGTGTCTAAACGAATCTTTTTCATAATCTTTGGATTATTCCTAGATACAAACAAAATAAAAAGATAAATGATTAAAATAACAAAAATAATATATTTAATGTAATTTCATTGACTGCTTGGTAATATTGGCTTTAGAAAAAGGGAAATAAATTAAAGGAAAAACTATAAAGTTTGATTAATTATTTTTGTGAATAATGATTATCAGCATGCAAGAGTCAAGACATTACTGAATGTGATAAAGACAATACTCTTTTTTTTATAAAAAAAAATCAGCTTTTTTAGAACTATGATCATTATTCTTCTTGCCGTTTCACTCTTTTTAAAAGTCCTTTAATTTATTTCTTCTTTTTGTTTTTCTTAAATAAGAAAAAAAAATTATATTATATGAATGTGATAGATCTAAATGAAAAGAATATTCGAGAAACCCAATTTACTAAAATTAGTAAATAATAATTTGAAAAAAAAAATTGAAAATTATAAACTCACCTATTGCCAAGCATTTCATGTAATTGAATAATGCTATCTTCTTCTTCTCTTGTGAAATTTCCTCTTTTAATATCTGGACGCAAATAATTTGTCCAACGAAGTCTGCAACTCTTTCCACATCTCAATAATCCTGATAATTAATTAAAAAAAAATCATTAGTTCTACTAATTAAAAATGCCACATTAAGTTCTAGTAAATATTTTGTTTTCAATTTTCGTCATTTTTTATCTGATCAATTGTCTAATCAGATAAAAAAATGGAAAAGCCCGTTTGTTGTTTACCGGGCTTCACAAAGCCCGAAACATTCTTATTCGGCCGCAAATGGAAACAAAATGATTGTCTAAAGGAGAGGAAAAGCTCCTGACAAAGCCTGTTTCTCTTAAACGGGTTTGAGTGGCCCGAATTGAGTCTAAATAGAGGCCGAGTCGGAATTTGAAGCTATTAATTACCGGCTAGTTTAGGGAGGGCTCTCCAATTGCCATGACCATTTGATTGAATGTAAGAGATGAGAATTTGATCTTCTTCCGGAGTCCATGGCCCTTTCTTCAACCCCATCTTCTCACAACAAGGAGCTCTACCCATTTTTTTCTTTAACTTGATGAACTTTTTTTTTATCTTTAAACAATTGAATTTTGGTATTCTTCTTCAAAAGTAGTAGGGTATTTTTTTGTTTGTGAGAAATGTGTAAAGGCTCACAATATGAGTGGGAGCAAATGCTTTGGATGTGTGAGGTATTTATGGGGGTTTTGAGTTATACTCTATAGTTTTTTAAAAAGGAAAAATAATAAGAAAAAGTCCATTTCTTGCGATTTCCTCGAAGTTGGATTAGTTTCTCTCTCTAAGAAAATAATAATAATAAAAGGAAAAATAATTACTATGGTATTAGTGTTTTTTTTTATTACTACGTGTGCGACAAGTGTGTATGACACTAGTTTCACTAAATCAATTATTTGGCTCACTTTTCCAACATGAATGGTATGGTATTAAAGCGAATTTCGTTTGGCCATAGATTTTAAAGTCGTGATTTGTAATTTTTTATTTTTGATTTTTGAAATTGTATCAGAAAATTGATTTTATTTGGAATAAAATTAAAAGTTTGTGGTCAAATAAATATTTTAACAGAAAAAGTCAAACAAATATTTAAGGATATTTTTTTAAAATATGATTCTTAATTTATGATCAATCGCCAAATTTCATGGTCAAACAAATATTTAAAGATAGTTTTTTAAAATATGATTCATAATTTATGATCACGCACCAAATTTCATGGTCAAACAAATATTTAATGATGATTTTTTAATATATGATTCATAATTTATGGTCAAACACTAACTAATTAAGAAAAAACAATAAGGAGTTACCCAGATTTATCTCATTTATGTGACACATTTTTCTGATAGTATGTCTAAAAAAGAAAAAATTGTGTGTCTCAATTTATATGACACATTTTCCTTTTTTGTCTGTCTATGAGAATGATAAATTTTCTTAGTTGACAAATATTTAATGACATTATCAACATTTTACCTATATTGTATTCTACTAATTTTGCAAAACATCTACTAAAATGTACATTTTTTTAAGACTAATTTTAAAATATTGCGAAGTCTTTTCATATTTCTTAAATTTCATATCGAATAAAACTACATCTTAAAATAGAGGGGATAATATATTTTCATTAGAAAAATTATTTAGTTTTAACATCTTTTCTCATAATAACATGACTTATTGAACTCCAGTACTTGATATAAAATAAGTTCATACTTTTGCATCTAAGGTGGGGCATAATGGTCAATAATGTAGTTTGATTATCATTAGGTAGTTTCTTCTCATATATTCTAGTCTTGATAAATAGAGTTATTTAGTATGTATTATTGGTGAAAAATAACAAATATCTCATAATAAATGATACAACAAGTCACAAATCATCAAAATAATATTTAATTTAGATACATGTAATCATCAATCGTTCAACCCACAAAAGTTTTAAAAGGTAGAAAAAATAATTTAAACAATAACAATAACATACTCAGCATGAGCGACAAGTGAATAACAAAAGAAGTAAAATGTACACAAATTTTATCTCTATCTCATAGGGGATAAAAACTTTGATAGATCGTAGCTTTTCTAAATATAGGTTAGATAAAGATTTGACTAAATCATGGTTAATTATTTTATATTAAGTATGTGGACTTTGTAAAAGTGATTATTTAGCTTTGAAATTATGTAAAATAAATTTATATAAGAATTTGTCATGAAGTGATTTGGTAAAACAACACGAGAGATGACTTATGTAGGGCCCCAATAAATGCATGGGAACAAATTATAATCTTGCATGAAAAATTCATGAATCTTATTCATATTTTGTTAATCAAAGTTGAAAATTTTGTCGTTATATTTATTTATTGAGAGAAAGAAATTAAACAAAACTTGTCGTCACCACATGGCAAGTTGGATTTAGTTATTACTCCTCCACTAATTTTTATTTATCCATTATATTAAAAATAAATAAACAATCTGAAAAATTTAAAATAATTTATTATATTTAATTTTTTTGATTATTAAATATTATTCTTTTTAATTGTTGGGAAAAATAATGTAATGAAAGTTATTATTTTTATTATTATATGTTAAGAAACGTGTCAAGTCGAACATGAACTAAATAATAAAAAATTAATGCTTTGAAATTAGTACACACGGGTGTTCTAACTTGTTAATATTTGTTTCCACAAGGACTTAAAAATAATTAATTGTAAAGTTATAGGAAGGTGAGTTGTAGTTTCTCAAGTTTACAAAAAGTGCAAGTTGGTCCCCTAATTTTTTAATTATTTTATACTATATGAAGTTTGAGTGAGCCAAATCTGGTATGCTAGTGTAACTTTTATTCCACCTGAATTAATTATTGGTTTTATTGTATAGTGTATTAAACATATTTTATGGACAAACCAACATAATTGGTCAGTCTTTTCAAATTGTATACTTTTGATTCATAATATATATATATTAAATATGATTATTTTTTATTATTATAGTATTAATTTGATTGCAGGGTTATCAACATTCAAATTAATGTTGGGAGTCTTAGAGGGATGTTAATTTTCAATAGGGAAGATTCATTCATAGATGGAAAAAATCTAGATTATTGGGAGCATTGTATAATTCAATTTCGATAGTAACGTTTCATTTCAATTGGATAATGCAGTCATATGTTTAGAACAGTGTAAGTGGTTACGAGTTAGTAACTCATATCAGGAGAGGAGTATTTAGATAGACCTCAGTATGAATATCAAACACCGGACAACATATGCTACATCATAATTCAAATCACGTTTGAAGGATTTTTTTTTAAAAACTTTTGTATTTTAATCTTCGGAAAAATGTATGTGCGTTTATATATTTCCTAATAGCTTATATATGTATTAGTTATGTGTGTTTCTAAATTGCAAACCAAACATCATATTAATTTCGTATATGATTAACCTACGTCATAACCAACTAAGTGACTAACCAAACATAGTATTACTTATACAAAATCTAACACATGTATAACTCACTCCCAAACCAGCTATCAAACGCCCCTGATTAATTTAAGGGAAAAGGGTCGCATATGCCCCTAAACTATTCGAAAAGGTCTAGATATACCCCCCGTTTAAAATTTGGCTCACTCGTGCCCTCGCCGTTCAACTTTTCGCATGGATATGCCCTTATGGGCGTTAGTTGTTATGTTGGACATATCCAGCTCATTTTCCATTTCTTTAAATGCCAAATGAAATTGTCATGCCATTTTTACATTACCACATGACATTTATATGAAAAGGGAAAGGGATCAATTATGCCCCTAAAATATTCGGACCCATAAACACCTAATCCGACCCATAAATCAACCCTCTTTTAAATAACGTATCCGACCTGTATCAAAGCCCGTTCATATATCATATCCAACCCAAAATCCATCCCTTTTAACCCATTATCAAAGCCCTAATTTGTTGTTAACTTCTCCATTTCCATCGAAAGAAGCTTGCGGCGCTAGGGTTCTTAGAAGATTTAAGAAGCTTGCGGCGCTAGGGTTCTTAGAAGATTGATACAGGTCGGATAGGTTATTTAAAAGAGGGGTTGATCTATGGGTCGGATTAGGTATTTATGCGTCTGAATATTTTAGGGGCATAATTGATCCCTTTCCCTTTTCATATAAATGTCATATGGTAATGTAAAAATGACATAACAATTCCATTTGGCATTTAAAGAAATGAAAAATGAGCTGGATATGTCCAATAGACCAACTAACATTTATGTGAAAAGTTGGACGGTGAGGGCACAAGTGAGCCAAACTTTAAACGGGGGTATATCTAGACCCTTTCAAATAGTTTAGAGGCATTTTTGACCATTTTCCCTTAATTTAAAGACAACTTTATCTCATGTTTTAGAAAGAAATAAAAAAACAAAATAAATTTTCATAATTAAATTAATTAAGACTAAATCCAAGAAAAGTTATGATTGAATGAGACTTGTCTATTCAAACATAATACAACTGTTTTGCTTTAATTAGCCGCCTTCTCTGTATAAGATTAAGACCTCTCTTTTGATTGGCCTCTTAATTAGCTGTAGATATATAGTCTTTACTTTTAACACAAATTAATATATTTTTATGATAAACTTTATCAAACAAAAAGATTCAATTCAACCATTCATTAATTTGGTAGACAGCTATATATATATTTTTTTAATTTGGAAAATGCTATAAAATTAATATAT